>CAWTZC010000430.1:5000-267792 GCA_963919715.1 Microtus obscurus | reverse complement strand
AGTTCACATTTGTAACTTACAATCCATCTCTTTTTGGAGATGACAAGGCAACAGGATGTTAAAACAACTAGTCAGGTCCTAGACACAGTCAAGGGAGACAGGAATAAATAAAAACATACATGGTCTTTAGCTTGCATTCTCTAATCTTACATAGAACAATAAGCAACACCAGGGAATGGAACCACCCACTTTGATTTTGGGTCTCCTCAAATCAATTAAGTCAATGATGTTGAAGGAGGGCCCCTTGTTTGTCCTGGTCTCCCAGAACCGAGATAACAACACAGAAACTGTATTAATTAAATCACTGTTTGGTTCATTAGATCTAACTTCTTATTGGCTAATTCTTACATATTGATTTAGCCTATATCTATTTTTTTTTGTCAAAGCCTCCGTTTATTAGGGACAGGGTAACAACTTATATACCCCCTGAATGAGGGCTTGGGGAGCAGGGCACAGGAGCATGGAATCTGGCCGCGTGGTCCCAGTCACGTAACCTACATCCGGTCGGGTAGGCCAAGAAGTCAGGAGTTGCCACACCTAGTTCCCTGGATAGCTGGAATTTAAGGCAGTTCCGCTATCAGATTAGGTTCGTTAGCAATTAGCGAATAGCTAATTGGGTGTGGGGCAGGTTTTGCCAATAGGACTATTCTTAACATAATTATGGGTTTGGGGTTCCCTGCAGGCTCCCCAAGGTGATGGTTTCTGTAACAATCTTTAGGGGGAAACGGCTCCCAACATATTCCTCCTTTCTTATATAAAGGCAAGTAGTTATAGGTGGAGGGCACCAAGACAGAGTCAACCATGGTGTCAGATCTAAAGGAGAAGGGACTGGGACAAGGAGAGACCCTCCTCTCGACTGGTGAAGCAATTTACCTCTCCTGGGAACAGAGGGGTGCCTTATGAGTAACATTAGTTTCTTGGAGCTTCTCAAATAAAAGGTATCTAGTAGGATTAAAGTAAGCAGATCACAGGGCACCCTGTCTTAGGCTATGTGGAGAGCGCCCTCGTACCTAAAAACCATGCCATGTTGAGCCGGCCTGTACGGCCCTCTGTATGGTTTGAAATTTAGGTGAGGATCCACACTAACTCCCGTCATTGGGCCCCTGTATCTATCATTAATGAAAAATCTGTGAGGTGCTCCTTAAACAAAAGATATGATATAATTTTGGCACCAATAACTCCATCTCCAGACAAGAAGAAAGGGGCACCTTCCAAACCCAGTATTCACCTTTTAGTCTGGCCCATGGTATGTCCTCCTTCCTAAATGCCTACTCCACAAAAAGTTACGTGTGCTTGCCTGCCATCAATTAGGGGAGGTGAAAAAGGGATCAAAATCTAAAATTCTTAACATATGCATTAAACCCAAACACTTTACAGCATGTGTCAAACCTTTCCCAACATCTATAAGCAGTTACAAATATCATTAGATCAATTTCAGTAAAAGTACAATGACATACATTGTTGTCAAATACCACCATTTCCAGACTCTGAGCAACAGTCTCAGGAACCCCAATCTTTCCCCTTCTTAAGTGAAGAGGTTAGTATTTTAATTAAAATGAGTTCTGTGTCCCAAAGATTAAAACAGTCTGATGTCCAGTCTGCATCTCAGCTCCAAAGCAGACCAGAGTTCAAGCTGCAGAAGCAGTTTAGCACTTGTGCTTCAGGGCCGGTGGGATTCCTGGGTGAGGTGAGCTGGATTCAGCTATCTGAAGCACATCCTGGCATTATCTCAGCCGGGTCTCCCTGGACTCAGGAGGCAGAATTGACACCCTGTAGAGTGGAGCAGCGGAAGGTTCTGTTATCAGGGACTCCTCTCCTTGGGGGCAGGAAAAGCCAGACTAAGGACCTCTCTGCAATCGCCTCAGGAACTCCTCTGTGTCCGCAGCGCAGCCTCGACATCAGGCCCAGCTTTTATTTTCTTTCTGTGAAAAAAGCATAAACATATCCTCGACCCCAAATATATATAGGTCGGGTTTTTTCATAATGCATTGCAAGGGGCTTTTCCACCTTGCCCTAGCAAAGGTCAGCTTGGTGTTATCATGTCAGATCCGTTTGCATCTGGATCTACTTGCAAGTTTCATAAGCTGCTTACAAGGAGCCTTATTATGCTCCATAATATTTTTTTTATTATTATTAGCCATATATGCAGTTCCTCCATTGGAAGAGCCATTTGTAAAATTTAGCATAAAATCCTTTAAGGGATTTTTTTTGCTATAACATTAGCAAAATACAGTTGTGTGAATTGTAGCAATAATCATCTGGGGATCAAGCCATTTTTTAGCTTTTATCCTGCCCTTTTGTACCAGACAGGCTACTGGTTTAAATTAAGAGTTTAATATCTTAATTGGCAAAACTTGAGAAGATTTTGCCATAAACAGCATTTTTTTATAAAAATGTTGTAGAATAAGTTTTATATTTAATATGCACACTTGCCATAGCTGCATTATAATTAATATACTGTATTTGTTGATTATTGTATACTTTACCTGTTGATTTATATTTTACCTGTTTGAGTACCTGTTAGGCAGCTTTAAGCTCTCTCTATTGGAAACTGTTTTTTTTTTTTATTTTATATTTTTTTTCTATTCTAAGATGGCTCCCTTAATTAAGATGTGTGCTTCTCTGCTCCCCTAACCAACCTTCCTTTATCCCAAACATTCCGTTTCCCCAGGTTCCCCCCATCATCCCCTTCTCACATTTCTCTCCCCTTCTCCCCTCACCCCCCCTCCCACCACACCCCCAAGATCCCAAATTTTTGCCCGGCAATCTGGTCTACTTCCCATAACCAGGAGGATAGCTATATGTTTTTCTTTCGGTTCACCTTCTTATTTAGTTTCTTTAGGATATCAAATTATAGACTCACTGACCTTTATTTATCTCTAGAAACCAATTATGAGTGAGTACATCCCATGTTCATCCTTTTGGGTCTGGGTTACCTCACTCAGGATAGTGTTTTCTATTTCCATCCATTTGCATGCAAAATTCGCGAAGTCATTGTTTTTTACCGCTGAGTAGTATTCTAATGTATATATATTCCATACTTTCTTCATCCATTCTTCCATTGAAGGGCATCTAGGTTGTTTCCAGGTTCCGGCTATTACAAATAATGCTGCTATGAACATAGTTGAACAAATGTCCTTGTCATATGATCGGGCATCTCGTGGGTATATTCCCAAGAGTGGCATTGCTGGGTCCATGGGTAGGTTGATCCCAAATTTCCTGAGAAAGCGCCACACTGCTTTCCAAAGTGGTTGCACAAGTTTGCATTCCCACCAGCAATGGATGAGGGTACCCCTTTCTCCATAGCCTCTCCAGCAGAGGCTATCATTAGTGTTTTTGATTTTAGCCATTCTGACAGGTGTAAGGTGATATCTCAATGTTGTTTTGATTTGCATTTCCCTGATCGCTAAGGAGGCTGAGCATGACCTTAAGTGCCTTTGGGCCATTTGAACTTCTTCTGTTGAGAATTCTCTCTTCAGATCAGTGCCCCATTTTTTTAATTGGGTTAATTAGCATTTTAAAGTCTAGTTTCTTGAGTTCTTTATATATTTTGGAGATCAGACCTTTGTCTGTTGCGGGGTTGGTAAAGATCTTCTCCCCAGTCAGTGGGTTCCCTTTTTGTCTTAGTGACAGTGTCTTTTGCTTTACAGAAGCTTCTCAGTTTCAGTAGGTCCCATTTATTCAATGTTGCCCTTAATGACTGTGCTGCTGTGGGTTATACCTAGGAAGCGATCGCCTGTGCCCATCTGTTGTAGGGTACTTCCCACTTTCTCTTCTATCAGGTTCAGTGTGTTCAGATTGATATTGAGGTCTTTGATCCATTTGGACTTGAGTTTTGTGCATGGTGATAGATATGGGTCAATTTTCTTTCTTCTACAGGTTGACATCCAGTTGTGCCAGCACCATTTGTTGAAGATGTTTTCTTTCTTCCATTGTATACTTTTAGCACCTTTATCGAAAATGAGGTGTTCATAGGTTTGTGGGTTAAGATCCGGGTCTTCTACACGATTCCATTGGTCAACTTCTCTATTTTTATGCCAATACCACACTGTTTTCATTACTGTAGCTCTATAGTAGAGTTTAAAGTCAGGGATGGTAATGCCTCCAGAAGTACCTTTATTGTACAAGATTGTTTTGGCTATCCTGGGTTTTTTGTTATTCCATATAAAGTTGATTATTGTCCTTTCAAGATCATTGAAGAATTTTAATGGGATCTTGATGGGGATTGCATTGAATCTATAAATTGCCTTTGGTAGGATTAGCCATTTTTACTATGTTGATCCTCCCAATCCAAGAGCAAGGGAGATCCTTCCATTTTCTGGTATCCTCTTCAATTTCTTTCTTCAATGCCTTAAAGTTCTTGTCAAATAGATCCTTCACTTCTTTGGTTAGAGTTACCCCGAGATATTTTATGCTGTTTGTGGCTATCGTGAAAGGTGATGCTTCTCTGATTTCCCTCTCTGCTTCCATATCCTTTGTGTATAGGAGGGCGACTGATTTTTTTGGAGTTGATCTTGTATCCGGCCACATTACTAAAGGCGTTTATCAGCTGTAGGAGTTCTTTGGTGGAGTTTTTTGGGGTCGCTTATGTACACTATCATATCATCTGCAAATAACGAAAGTTTAACTTCTTCCTTTCCAATTCGAATCCCCTTGATCCCCTTATGTTGTCTTATTGCTATTGCTAAAACTTCAAGCACTATATGTGAAGAGGTATGGAGAGAGTGGACAGCCTTGTCGTGTTCCTGATTTAAGTGGGATGGCTTTGAGTTTCTCTCCGTTTAATTTGATGTTAGCTGTCGGTTTGCTGTAAATAGCTTTTATTATATTTAAGTATGACCCTTGTATCCCTAATCTCTCCAAGACTTTTATCATAAAGGGATGTTGAATTTTGTCAAAAGCTTTTTCAGCATCTAAGGAAATGATCATATGGTTTTTTTCTTTCAGTTTATTTATATGATGGATTACATTGATAGATTTTCGTATGTTGAACCAGCCTTGCATCTCTCGTATGAAGCCTACTTGATCATAATGGATAATGTTTCTAATGTATTCTTGGATACGGTACGCCAGTATTTTGTTGAGGATTTTTGCGTCGATGTTCATGAGTGAGATTGGCCTGTAATTCTCTTTCTTGGTTGAGTCTTTGTGTGGTTTTGGTATCAGAGTGATGGTAGCTTCATAAAAGGAATTTGGCAATGACTCTTCTGTTTCTATATTGTGAAATACCTTAAGGAGTATAGGTATTAGGTCTTCTTGGAAATTCTGGTAGAATTCCGCATTGAAACCATCTGGTCCTGGGCTTTTTTTGGTAGGGAGGTTTTTGATAACAGCTTCTAATTCTTCGCGACTGACAGGTCTATTTAGATTGCTCACCTGGTCCTGATTTAACTTTGGTATATGGTATTTATCTAAAAAAGTGACCATTTCTTTTACATTTTCCAGTTTTGTGGCATACAGGCTTTTGTAGTAAGATCTAATGATTCTCTGAATTTCCTCTATGTCTGTGGTTATGTCCCCCTTTTCATTTCTGATCTTATTAATTTGCAGATTCTCTCTCTGCCGTTTGATTAGTTTGGATAGGGGTTTATCAATTTTGTTGATTTTCTCCAGGAACCAGCTTTTTGTTTCATTGATTCTTTGGATTGTTTTCTGTGTTTCTATTTTGTTGATTTCAGCCCTCAGTTTGACTATTTCCAGTCTTCTACTCCTCCTAGGTGAGTCTGCTTCTTTTTTTCTAGAGCTTTCAGGTGGGCTGTTAAGTCTCCAATGTATGCTTTCTCTGTTTTTCTTTAAGTGGGCACTAAGGGCTATGAACTTTCCCCTTAGGACTGCTTTCAAAGTGTCCCATAAGTTTGAGTATGTTGATTCTTTATTTTCATTGAATTCAAGGAAGACTTTAATTTCTTTCTTTATTTCTTCTTTAATCCAGGTGTGGGTCAATAGTTGACTATTCAGTTTCCATGAGTTTGCAGGCTTTCTGGGGGTAGCATTGTTGTTGAATTCTAACTTTAGTCCGTGGTGATCTGATAAGACACAGGTGGTTATGGATATTTTTTTGTAACTGTGGAAATTTGCTTTGTTACCGAGGATGTGGTCAATTTTCGAGAAGGTTCCATGAGCTGCAGAGAAGAAGGTATATTCTTTCCTATTTGGGTGGAATGTTCTATAGATGTCTGTTAAGTCCATTTGATTCAATACCTCCATTAATTCTCTTATTTCTCTGTTAGGTTTCTGTCTGATTGACCTGTCCATTGGTGAAAGAGGAGTGTTGAGATCTCCTACTATTAGTGTGTGCGGTTTGATGAAGCGTCTTTGAGTTTTAGTAATGTTTCTTTTACATATGTGGGTGCTTTTATATTAGGGGCATAGATATTCAGGATTGAGACCTCATCCTGATCAATTGTTCCTGTTATGAGTATAAAATATCCCTCTCCATCTCTTCTGATTGATTTAAGTTTGAAGTCAACTTTGTTAGAAATTAGTATGGCCACACCTGCTTGTTTCTTAGGTCCATTTGCTTGATAAACCTTTTCCCATCCCTTTACTCTAAGTAGGTGCCTATCTTTGTGGTTGAGGTGTGTTTCTTGTAAACAGCAGAATGTTGGATCCTGTTTGCGTATCCAATCTCTTAGCCTGTGTCTTTTTATAGGTGAGTTGAGTCCATTGACATTAAGGGATATTAATGACCAGTGGTTGCTAACTCTGGTCACTTTTTAGTCATAGGGTTTGTGTGTTTGCTTTCTTTTAGTTGCGCTGGTAAAGGGTGTCTAGAAGTTTGAGTTATTGTGGTCATTGTTGGTCTCCTTGGTTTGTGATTTTCCTTCTATTACTTTCTGTAAGGCTGGATTTGTGGCTACGTATTGTTTAAATTTGTTTTTATCCTGGAAAATTTTGTTTTCTCCATTTATAGTGAACGAAAGCTTGGCTGGGTATAGTAGTCTGGGCTTGCATCCATGTTCTCTTAGCTTCTGCAGTACATCTATCCAGGACCTTCTGGCTTTCATGGTTTCCATAGAGTAGTCAGGAGTAAGTCTGATAGGTTTACCTTTATAAGTAACTTGACCTTTTTCCTTTGCAGCTCTTAATATTCTTTCTTTATTCTGGATGTTTTGTGTTCTGATTATTATGTGGCGAGGAGATGTTTTTTTCTGGTCCAGTCTATTCGGTGTTCTGTATGCTTCTTGAACCTTCAAAGGAATATCTTTCTTTAGGCTGGGAAAGTTTTCTTCTATAATTTTATTAAATATATTTTCTGAACCATTGAGCTGTACTTCTTCTCCTTCTTGTATCCCAATTATTCTTAGGTTTGGTCTTTTTATTGTGTCCCATATTTCCTGAATGTTTTGTGATGAGAATTTGTTGGTTTTGCTGTTTTCTTTGATCAGTGTGTTAATTTTCTCTATGGTATCTTCAGTGTCTGACATTCTTTCTTCTAACTCTTGTAATCTGTTGGTAGTACTTGTCTCTGTAGTTCCTGTTCGTTTACCCAGATTTTCCATCTCCAACCTTCCCTCGGTTTGTGTTTTCTTCATTACTTCCATTTCATTCTTCAGGTCTTGAACCATTTCCCTTACCTGTTTTGATTGCATTTTCTTGTTTCTCTTGGTTTTCTTGGGTATCTTTGAGCGATTTATTCATTTCCTCTACCTTTTTGTTTGTAATCTCTAATTGTTTATGGCAGTTTTTCACCTCCTGTTTAAGGTCTTCTATTATTTTCAAAAAATTCACTTTTGGGTCGATTTCTTCTACTTCTTCTGGAGTAGGGTGTACAATTCTTATTTCGGGATCCCTGGGTTCTGGTGATGTCATGTTGCCTTTCAGGTTGTTGGAGGAATTCTTGCATTGGCGCCTTCCCATCTCCTCTTTCAAATGAAGCCAAGACAGGCCTGGTGTCTTGGTCCTGTCTTTGCTGTGCCTGTGTCTCTGGGTGTATCTCTTCAGTGTAGAAGCAGGGACCGTCCCCAGCGATGGCCCTCCTGGCACCCGGATCCGATCTCCCTGCTGCCTGGGCGTCCCGCGAACAAAGGGCCGGCCCCGCTTGGTGCAGGCCGGCCACCTAGACAAAGGAGCCACCACCCTCCCGAATGTCCTCCCAATTCGGAGCCCTGTCCCAGCGCCCAAACAGGCTGAGCTGGGAGCTGTTGTGTGGTTCAAAGAGGGGAGGGGGGTCAGAGGTAGTGGGGGAGGGCCTTGGGTGCAAGCTGTGTGGGACAGGAATGGAGAAGAGGTATCAAGGAGTACAGCCCCCGCAGACTGACCAGGAAGTGCAGGAGGGGTGGGGGAACGTCTGAGCTCCCTGTCCCGGGCTGCCGCCGCAGCTAGAAACTCACTCACCCCAGCGATGGCCCTCCTGGCACCCGGATCCGATCTCCCCGCTGCCTGGGTGTCCCGAGGGCCGGCCCCGCTTGGTGCAGGCCGGCCACCTAGACAAAGAGCCACCACCCTCCCGAATGTCCTCCCAATTCGGACCCTGTCCTAGCCGCTCACAGATATTTATATCTAGGGGATCCAACACCCTCTTGTCTCTTTGCAGGCACCAGACATGCACACGGTGAACATACATATATGCAGACAAAACATACATAGACATAAAATGTGATCTGTAGATATTGAGAAGTAATACATTTATGTAGTAAGTTCACTCTTTTAAAGTATATAAGCCAGTAGGTATTTTTTTACTATGTTCTTAAAATTATGCAACCATTATTCTATTTACTTTTAAAATAATTTTGTCATTTGATAAAAAAACCCTTTATTCATTAGTAGTTACTCTTCATTTCTCCAGACCCTCACCACCTATTAGTTACCAATCTAACTTTCTGTTTCAAGTGTCTCATTCTGGGTATTAAAGAGAAATCAAATCATCTAATAAAGAAGTGTCCCATTCTTCAGTCCTTTGGAAACTTTCAGCTGAACTTAATGTTTGTGATATTTATTCATGTTATAGGATGTATCCCTTCTCTACCCCTTTCCATCACTAGAAACTAGACCACTGTATTAACACACCACCCTTTATTTACCTACTCATCAAGCAGTAGGTAATTGGGGTTTCTCCCTTTTTTTATATAAGTGCTCAGGTGCTAGTATCTGCACCATTTTAATCTACATTCCAGCAGTAATGTAGCAGATTCCTGTTCTCGGGTATGTTTACACTCTCACATGTGTCCCAGCACCTGTGCATGCTAGACAAGTGCTTTCCCTGTGACTTATATCCTCAGCATGCAACATGTACTTTTCAATTTTTAGACCATATTTTGCTGTCCATCTTAAAACTCATATGTGATAGACATCACACACACACACACACACACACACTCCTCTACCAAGTGCATTTTCACTATTTTAATGATATCAAGTATCATCTCATTGAAATTTGATTTCCAACACTTGAAGGCTGATGGTATTGAACATCTTCCAGTGCGCCAGTGGGACATTTGGAAATTTTTCCAGGTCCCATGGCATGTGGGTGAGGTTCAACCCGCGGCTGGTAAGGGACAGACAAATATGCCATGTAGATGAAAATTGAGTGCAAAGTTTTATTAAAAGGGGAGGTGTAGTGGGGAGGAAGGGATGGGAGGAAGGGACAGAGAGAAAGAGAAAAAGAGAGAGAGGGAGGAGGGAGAAGGAAAGAGGATGAGACCTGCTTGCCTCAGTGGGGGATAAAGAGAAAAAGAGAGAGGGGGAAGGGAGGGAAGGAGGAAGAGAGGGAGAGCACTAGAGAGACTGAGAGTGAACGGAGGGTCTCTTAAAGGGACAGGATACCATTTGCTATACAGCCAGGCAGATGGTGTGAGGTGCTGTGTGATGGTGTGCCTGATACTAACAAAATTTCTCTTCAGATCCATTTATTGCCCTCTGTGTCACTGGGCTGTCATTCTAGTGTTGAGTTATAAGAAATCTTAAATTCTGAAGAAAATTCCCTATAGGCCTATATATGGTTATATACAACACATGAGAATAAATCAAAGAGCAGGGGACATATAATGATTTCTTCTGGACCCATGTATGAGGCATACTCATACTACCCCCAAGCTGCATGCACAGCCCTATGTTTTCCTTACTAGCTAGCATTTTACAAGCATTTGATTATTTAGTGAGGGAGAGAAATATAAGAAACACTTCTGTTTTCAATTTTTAATTTAAAGAAGACACAGAAAAAGGGCCATTGAAATGGCTCAGCACCTAAGACCATATTCCATACAAGCCTGATAACCTGAATTCCATTCCTGGAATCCATGATAGGAGAATTAAACCAACTCCCAGATGGTGTCCTCTGACCTCCACATATCCACCTTGTCTTACACACACACACACACACACACACACACACACACACACACACTCACACACACACACACACACACAGAGAGAGAGAGACCAAGGATGATCACTGCTTATTGGCCTGTTCCCTATGGCTTTCTCTGTCTGTTTTCTTATGGGAATGAGGACCATCTGTACAGATTGCTGCAACCCACAGTAAGCTGGACCTTCCTACATCAATCATTAATCAAGAAAATGTCTTCAATGACTTGCCTACAGGAAAATGTGACAGAGAATTTCCTTCCTTCTTCCTACATTATGTCTAGGTTTGTGTCAAACTGGCAAAAATTAACCACCACAGCTGCACCCAAGGCTCAGGTGTTACTGTAGAAGAGGGAGCAAGAAAGGGTGTAAAAGTCAGAGTTGGGGGAGAATTGATGGAAACTGGGTCTTCACGAGAGGACACAAGTACTGCACTCAAGAATTCCATGCAGTCGTGTTTTCCTGCAGCAGAGCTATATAATACTGGGGCTTCACCACTCCATCATCCATTGAGAAAGGCTCATAAGGTCCCATCCATCTATGAGGAACTATGAGAAGTTAATGGAGGGTAGGTGAGAGATCAGCATAAAATGTATGTAAACCATTAATATACTGCTTTTTCTCTCTACCAAAATGTTTGGTGATATGAATAATATATAAGGGGGTAGCACTTGGGCAGAAGGACTGGTTGCCACCTTAAAAATCCACCAAAAAGCTACTGACGCCATAAAGAGTTTTAAATGAATGATTTCGAATTAATGTATTTTAATAGAAAACTCTTAAATATGCAAAACACTTTAGTAATTTTTGTCAGCATTCAGAAAATGCTTTTCTTTAACATTTCTATAGGCTTTTCATTCTTCCTGACATAGATTGTGAATGTCAGCATACTGATCCTGAAGGAGGAGCTTACAAGGAACAAGGATGTGTCAAGCAGAACCTAGACAGAAACGCAAAACTAATATGCTCAATCTCAAAGGCTTTAGAAATAGGTTAGCATAAGCCAGTAGGGCAGATTGAGAGCACCACTCATAGTTGAGAATAAAATTATGTAAGTACCCCTACATTACAAAACGAGAAGAATGCAATATGCTTATGTTTGCACCCAGACTTTGTCATCATCTAGCTAAATGCTAGATAGTTTTCCATTGTTATCTAGTCAACAACCATGTACTAGGACAAGCCGTAGATTCATGAAAAGATCCACTATTCAGCAACCATATGATATCAACCTCCCAAATCAGATGGACAGCATGTCCACACTGGCCATATTCTATGTACGTGTAGTACAGGGAACTACTGGAGCACACAGAAGGCTTATGTGTCAGACTTGGGCCAGCACTATAGGCTCTAAGGTGGAGAACAGTGAAGACAAAGTAAGCCAGAAAGACAGGCAGTACCTGCAAACAGCCAGAGGTGAGAAAGCACACTACAGAGGAAGGAGTGAATGGGGCAGTTGGTGAGAGGTGAGTATGAATAACTGGACAACTTAATTGATAAGGATGGGTCACTTTATTCATAGGCCACAGTGTCTATTTTAGGACTGGATACAGAACCCCAGACATCATGCTGACCATGGATAGGAGAACTAAGTCTCTCTGTCTCTCTCTCTCTCACACACACACATGTGCATACACGTGCATGCACACATAGTTTAATAAACACATATACACATGCACCCACAGATATCTTGGCCCTGCCTTCCTCACACTCTGGGTAAATGGGGTGAGATGATGGAAGGAGATCTGTCTGTTGGCAGAGGCTGATTGTTTATTTTCTTGCCACCCAGACACAACATAATCACACAGAAACTGCATTATTTGCAATACTGTTTGGCCAATAGCTTAAGTGTATTTCTAACTTACATGTTAAATTAAACCATTTCTAGTATTTTATATTTAACCACGAGGCTCATGGTTTATCAGTAAAGTTCCGGGCATCTTTCTCCTCTGGTAGCTACATGGCTTCTTCTTGACTACTTTCTCTTTATATCTCTGTTTGGAGTTGTTACCTGGCATTACTCTGTTAGGTAAAGTTGTTAATCAGCTTTCTTTTTAATCAATGACAATAAAACATATTCACAGCATACAGAGCAGAATCCCACATCATTTGTTTCTTATGGTAAGTATAGTTTTAGAGTAAGGAGCTATAGCTGGGTTTTTATATTTTCCTCCAAAAAAGTACAAGAAATCTACTCCCACCTTACCCCTCAATACTAGTAATTCTTTGTATTTTTGGTGTGTTCTTGAGACAGGGTCTCTCTATCAAGCTGGGTCTAAACTTCTACTTGAGATTCTCTTGCCTTAATCTCCCAAATGCAAAGATTACAGGCACCACACAGTAGCTAAATTAATTTGAGTGAGGAGGTGTACTATTTAAAATTTATTCTCCACTGATTCTAGGCCCACTTAGGGGTAAATATCACAACAGTTAAATTGTCTTTGTTTCTCAGGTTTTTTTTTTTTCAATGAAGAAACAGTCTCAGAGACGTTAATGCCTTGTCACAAGTCATGTCCTTGAATTTAGCAGGGTGGTGATTGTACATACCTTACTCCCAGAACTAGGGAGGCAGAGGCAGGCAGAGCTCTGTGTTTTATCCCAACCTGATCTACAAGCAAGTTCCAAGACAGCTATGGATACATGGCGAAATCCTGATTAAAAACACAACTGAACAAACAAATTAAAGCAATTTGAACTTGAACTGTCAGACTCCAAAGTTTCTACCCTTGAGGTTTCTCTGAACCTCAAGAGATTGTTTCCATCCATCAGATGCTAAATCCTCACTAGTAGTACCTTTTTACCAAGGTTTATGCCACCTCCTACTTAGAATCATCCCTTTAGCTAGCCTGATTCCATTTCCCACAAGGCACACAAATCGTAAGAATGAGGCCTGTTTGAATGTAAACACAAAGATCCCATACATCTTAGGCTGACAGAGATGCTCTGGGGGCCAGGTGCAGAGCAGGGACTTGGCCAGCTCTTCCCTCACTCCCCTTGTGATCAGCCATGGGATAATTCTTGTAGGTCAGCTTGCAAACTGAGTCTGCAGTCCCCTGCCTCTGGAAAGGTTTTCTTGGATACCTGCCGTTCACTGATGGTCAGAGTCTCTCCCTTACTTTAACTCTCTTCAAATACATTTCCTTTTCTCCCCTGCATAAATTGGCACCATCTGGGTGTGGAATGTCTGGAGAAGCACAGGCCAGTCAACTGAGCTGTCTGCTCAGGTCTTACACTCCGCATTGGATGCAGAGGCAAAAGTAAAGTCAGGTTTGCTCTGCTGACTCTAGAGCTCTCATATTAACTCCCTCATCAGGTTGTTTCTCTGTGAATGGGAATCCAGCTCAAGGCTTTAAAACAAGAGTGGAGGCTGGGGAACAGGGCCTGGTAGAGGATGGAGTAGACGGTAGAAACAAAGTGGATGAGTGATGTGGGATTCCCCTTTGTATGCTGTGAATATTTAGTGTGTTATTAAAGAAACTGTCTTGAGACTGTGACAGAGTAGAATAGAGCTATGTGGGGAAAATTAAACTGAATGCTGGTAGGAAGGAGGCAGAGTCAGAGAGAAGTCACGTAGTCTGCTGGAGCCAGACATAACTTGACCCAGTAAGGCACAGCCACGTGGCAATACACAGATTACTAGAAATGGGTTAAATTAAGATGTAAGAGTTAGCCAATAAGAAGTTAGAGCTAATGGGCCAAGAAGTGATTTAATTAATACAGTTTTTGTGTGATTATCTCAGATCTGAGCAGCCAGGAACAAAAAAGCAGCTTCCTGACAACAAATTGGTGCTCCAATGTGGTTGACTATATCCATGTAAAACCTAAAAAAAACTTGAAAAGGAACTCTAGATAGACATAAAAACCCCAAAGTTTACTTGTAAATTTTTTTCCAGCAGGCAGTGTGTTGCAGCTCCTTTAAGACAGGTTTTCCTGATTCAGTGGTAGGAGAAAAAAAGCCATATGGTTTTTAAACAGCAGCTTCTTGGGCCCTGCTGCCAGCATGATCTTTGACACTTTCTGGAGGTACAGCTATGGAGCATTTAAATGGGGTTTGTGAGCAGAGTGCTACAACTTGTTTAATGAATACACAGACCTACTATGACCTGACCCTGGATCTGGATATTATGGCTCTCAGAGGCAATGTACAGACCTCCAACTTGTCAGACTACACAGAGCCAAAAGTCAAAGCAGCCTTAACCCTAGTCCCACTGCAGCTTAGCATTTTAAGAAGCCGTCCTGGTCAGAAAAGGAATAAAGATATGCAATAAGGACAGAGTCAGACATAACAGACTTATAAGTGAGATATTGTGTGTTTAAAAGCTGTAAGTAGGCTAGGGAGAGAGAAGAAAAAGAGTATAGAGAGTTATTTAACAAAGTAAATGGTCTTTAAAAAGTCTTTAAAGAAACAGAGTACAAGCAGTCATAGATTAAATGAGTAAAGAAAATAAAATCCATGTAAAGATAGAATATACACAGTCTGAATTATGTATATGATTGTGTTTTCTTTGAATTTTTTCACTGTTAAGGAGTTAAGGACAGAGAGAGACTTCATTGTATGGGCTGCTAAGCTAAACCAACATATATAACTTAACGTTATCTTGATTTCAAAACATGGATCTAAGACTATGTTACTTTGGAAAAAAGATTCTTATTTTGTTTCCACAGAAGATGAGAACTTGTGGATTTCTTCAAGACTAATGTTGTTTGGTGAACCAAAATTCCCTCGAAAGTTGTTGTGAACATCCCTAAAAATTACTTTGTCCTACAAAAAGCAAGAAGCAGTTTGGAGAGAACTATGCCCAAATTGAAGGTTGATTTCATGATATATACATACATACATACATACATATATATATATATATATGGTCTTGATTAAGGTATTGATTTGTACAGCTCATTTAAAAATGTAATAAATAATTAAGAAAAAAGTTTAATAGATAATCATCTATAATAGTCAAGCTTGTAGTCATGTTAGGTTTTCTAGATATATAGAGCTATATTTCAGTTAGACATGTATTCTTCAAATCTTTGAAAGACCTTCAGTGCTGTGGGAGCTCCTTCCACACCTTCAGGCAATAGCCTGTGAGATACCAGCCCACTGGGGCATGGTCTCTTTCTCTTTAAAAAGCAGCAGCAGCCCTCTGCTCTCTCTCTGGACTCCAGTTCCGGTGACTAGAATCCTTTCCTGGTGGTTGTGTAGGATAGTGTTTTGTAAGTTTTTTTCCCCTCAAATAAATAACCCTTTTAATAATAAGTCCAAATAGGTGTGGGATTGTTTCACTCTTTATCCGGTGCCCAAATTTGGTTTTAGAACCACCAGCTCACCTCTCCATACCTCATCCCCTGCTCAGATGCCTGCTGCCAGTTTGGCTCGAGCCCTCCCTAAGCCACAGCCTGTATGTGGAGTCAGCAGTTAAAAACTCCACACCTCCTAAAATCCGCAGGCCAGGACTGTCTCTGCCCGCCTGCTTTGATCTTTTCTGAGCAGATTTTAAGTGCAGCACTTGGGCAGTTCAAGTCAGAGTGCAAGAAATTGCCACATCCAGGAGAAAGTGCTGTTTGAAATCCCCACCACAGCATTTGCATTTGCACTGTGACCCTTTGTCCCAGCAGAACAGCATAGGGACACTGGTTGGGCAGTCAGCCATTCTCACAGAGGCTGTGTCATGACCCCATGTATCAGATCACAGCAGGGCAGGCACCTGGGGTGAGCCTTGCTGTTTATCAGCCTCTGGAAGCTCCCTGGATTTTTGTTTTTGTGCCTGGACTCTGGGTTATCTTCCTCTGTGTAAATATAACCTCTTGAGTACCCCACAGGATCTATACTGAATCCATTCCATTGATTCTGGTCAAGACTTGGAAATATTGCCATCTGCTGGTTGACAGGTAGAATAGCAGGTTTCATTTTTAATGGGACTCTAGCCAAGGTTTTTGCTAAAATCCCATGAGGCCTCTATGACCTTGGAGGTACCTCAATTTACTGGTTATTAAATTTCAGTTTTCTTCTCCATATTATGTTATTATGAAAGTATATGACATTAATTGATAGGATTAATAACATGATAGGCGAAATTGACTCCATATCTAAGGGTACTAGGAACTTACCTGAAAGTGTCCAGGCTGTTGAATTTGAATTTCAGAAGTTATCACAGAGTTTTGATAAGGTAACAGACAGAATCTATCTGCAGGATGGCAAGTTAAATGATATCCAGGGACTGTTCAAGGAGGAGATATTATCTTTGAAAGGAAACATTAAGACCTTGGAATCACAGTTGCAGAATAGGAACCAGAAAATTAATACCATAGGGAAATTACTAGAAAACTTTGCAGGTCAGGACATTCAGGCCTTATATGAGACAATGATTAAGAGATTTGAAATGATTGAGGAAATTATTGGAGCTGATGAACTGGGTGAGAAGACACAAGGGCAGGATACAATGCCACCAAGAGCTGTCAGAACTGGTTTACCCAGGGTTTTAGCAACATACCCTGTAATTTATTCTGACAAAAGGCCAACTTCTAAAGGCTCAAAGGGAGCCAAAGAAGGTAGATGGATGCCAATAGGACTGAATGATTTGAAGGAAATTAAGTATACCATCATTAATTATGGCTTGCACTCTACATTTGTTATGGAAATGATAAGGACTTGGGATTCTAATGTCAGATCTACACCCCATTATTTCTCCAAGTTAACATCAGAGGTGTTGGAAGATGGACCTCTCTTGAGGTTTGGAGTATATTTCGAAGAAGAATACAAACATATGGAACAGCAAGGAAGAGCAAAAGGTGTGGAAGTTTTGCAGGATCAAATTCTTGGCATAGGAACTTATGTTGATCCGCAGGTCCAAGTTCTTTATGATAAAGAAGTATTGTCCCTATGCCTCAAAGCAGCCTTGAATGCCTGAGAAAGAATACCTGAACTAGAAAAAAATCTAGAGTCATATACCAGGGTTAGGCAGGGACAGGGAGAACCCTATACTGACTTGTTGCGAAGATTAATTAAGGCTCTGAACATAGGAGTAACAGACCCAGAAGCTAGATGATTATTTCTTAATTCGCTGATTTTTGAAAATGCAAACTTAGACTGCAAAAAGATAATTGGGCCTTTAGGGTCTAGATCAGCACGTATGGATGAATGGATCCAGTATACCATGAATTTTCAGACCTTTAACTACAAAGATGGATCTTGGGTAGGAAAGTGATTTCCAAAACGATGAGGGGACATCAACATGCCAAATGTTTTAATTGTGATAAATTAGGACACCTGAAAAGGGATTGCAGGCAAGTAATTTCTATGAATAACACTTCATCTGGGAATGACAGAAATAGGAAACCTTGGCCTTCAGGTATATGAAGGAGGTGTGGTAAAGGATGACAATGGACCAATGAATGCAGATCAACACCAGACAGACAAGGACACCTGATAACACAAAAGTCACCAGCCATTCAGGCTGTACAAGAACATAAAGCAACTTACAAACAAACCCTTAGAGGTACAAACAGCCCTACCTTTAAAATAGCTAACCAAGAAGCCAATATGAGCTAAACAATGGATTCTGGCTTAAGATAAATTGCAGGCTTTAGAACAATTGGTACAGGAGCAATTAGATACTCAACATATTTAGGAGTCAATTAGCCCTTGGAATTCTCCTGTGTTTGCTGTAAAAAAAATCTGGTAAATGGACAATGGTGACAGATCTAAGGGCTGTCAACAAGGTAATTCAACTTATGGGCCCTCTACAGTCTGGAATTCCTCTGCCTTTACTGGTACCCAAAGGATGGCCTCTTACAGTTATTGATTTGAAGGATTGCTTCTTCACTAGACCTTTACAAGAAAAGGATAGAGAAAAATTTGCCTTCACAATGCCTACTTATAATAATTCTCAGCCTACTAGGAGATACCAGTGGACTATCCTACCACAGGAAATGCTCAATAGCCCCAGCCTGTGTCAATACTTTGTTAGTCAGCCATTAGAAATAATACGTAGGCAATTCCCTAAGTGATGGAGGAAGGTCATTGGTTAATTAATAAAGAAACTGCTTGGTCTCATAGTTTAGAACATAGGAGGCTGGAGTAAACAGAACAGAATGCTGGGAGGAAGAGAAAGTGAGGTAAGGCACCATGCTTCTGCTCTCCGGGGCAGTCGCGATGAAGCAAGCTGCCAGGTCAGACATGCTGAATCTTTCCTGGTAAGACTGGTGCTACACAGTTTATTAGAGATGGGTTGATTGGGATATGAGAATTAGCCAGTAAGGGCTAAAGCAGTGTTTAAAAGAATACAGTTTGTGTGTTGTTATTTCGGGGCATAAGCTAGCCAGCAGCTGGGAACTGGGTGGCAGGAACGCAGCCCGCAGCTCCTTCAACACCTAAGTCTATAATTTACCATTACATGGACATTTTGTTATCTGATTCAAACAAAGATACTTTAGAAAGAACGTTTGAGGAAGTAAATTAGTTTTGCCTAAATGGGAATTTTAAATTGCTCCTGAAAAGATTCAAAGAGGAGATTCTGTTAATTACCTAGGTTACAAAATAGGTTTTCAGAAAATTAGAACACAAAAGGAACAAATTAGGAGAGACTAGCTACACTTAATGACTTTCAAAGATTGTTAGGAGACATTTCCAGTCTACAACTGGTTGTTGGGATAACACCTGATATAATAATTCATTTAAACAAAACCTTAGATGGTGACAAAGATTTGAATAGTCCCAGAGAATTAACAGCTGAAGCAGTAAAGCAACTGACAATGGTTGAAGAAAAATCATAAAAGGTACATGTGGATAGGGTGAATCCAAATCTTAGTTGTATTCTCATCATATTCCCTCCCATAATTTCTCCTACGGGAATTTTATTGAAGAGGGACGATATTATTTTAGGATGGATATATTTACCACAAAAACCAAGTAAAACTAAAAATTATGTAGAAAAGGTCTCTGAATTAATTACAAAAGGTAAACTGAGACTTTGTCAACTAGCAGGTATAGACCCAGCAGAAATTATAGTGCCTTTCACTACTGATGAAATAAAAAGTTTATGGGAAGACAATGAACCATGGAAAAGGGCTTGTGCTAATTTTCTGGGAGAAATTAATAGCAACTATCCCCAAAACGATAGACTTATCCTTATAAAGAGAACTTCTTGGATTCTTACTCAAAGTGTATGCGATGCTCCAATAACTGGAGCCCATACATTTTATACTGATGCTAATAAATCAGGGAAGGCAGATTACAAATCAGACAAATTGAGTAAGGTGAAACAAATCCCATATAATTCTGTCCAGAGGGCAGAATTATATGCCATTCTTATGGCGTTAAGGGATTTTAAAGAGCCTCTTAATATAGTTACTGATTCACAATATACAGAAAGAGTAATCTTGCATATTGAAACCACTGAATTTATACTAGATGATACAGAATTGACTATTTTGTTTATCCAGGTACAAGACATAATCAGGAAGAGGCTTTCTCCTGTGTACATAACACACATCTGATCCCATATGGGTATGTCTGGTCCTCTAGCACAAGGGAATGCAGAAATTGATCAATTATTGATTGGAAGCATGTTACAGGCCTCAGAATTTTATAAAAACATCACTTCAATAGCAAAGGTTTAAGGAAAGAGTTTTCCATTACACGGCAACAAGCTAAGGAGATTATAAAGAAATGCCCTACTTGCTCTTTCTATAACCAAACACCACTACCTGCAGGGACTAATGCAAAGGGTACTCAAAGGAATGAAATCTGGCAGATGGATGTCTTCCACTTTGCGGAATTTGGCAAATTAAAATATGTACACCACACCATTGATGCTTATTCAGGTTTTCAGTGGGATACTCCTTTAAGCTCAGAAAAAGCTGATTCAGTAATCACTCATTTATTACAAGTCATGGCCATCATGGGTATATCTGCACAAATAAAAACAGATAATGGTCCAGCTTATGTCTCTAGGAAAATGAAATGGATTTTGCTTATTATAATATCTAGGCATGCTACAGGTATACCTTACATTCCTACAGGTCAAGCAGTTATAGAAAGATCAAATCGAAAGGAACAACAGCAGCAGAAAGACATTGGATAATGGAAAAATCTGGTGAACTAAATCAACCCGTTTATTTCAAGGATGTGCTGACCTCTCAATGGAAGCCAGGAGATGTGCTATGTTGGGGAAGGGGTTTTGCTCTTGTTTCAACAGGAGAAGAAAAATTGTGAATTCCATCAAAATTAATAAAGGTTCAGTTTGAAGAGGAGAAACCTCTTGGAAAGGAGAAATGACAGCTCATCCACAATGATGATATTCATACAAGTGGTAAGAAAAACAGATAGGATGGGGGCAGGGTTCTGTTCTTATCTCTGCAGGAAAACAGTCATCTTCAAAAAATTCAAGGGACCCTGGATATTTGAATACTGACAGATGGAAAAATAACTACTCAATAAGCATCGTCAAGAAAACTGAATAGGTTCTGTAAGTATAAATATCAAAGACATATGTTTATATTTCTAAATTTATAGAGCTGGTTTTGGAGTTTGACTCTGGCTCAGTCCCTCTCTAATTCCAAGCCTGTTGTTAAGAGAAAAACCCAGAGTTTCTGGAGTTTCTGTCTCATGTCAAGAGTCATGAGACGGGACAGAAAGAAAAATGAATTTAGAAAACATCTTTGCTTTTCTTCATATCCATCATACATTTCACTGAATATATATATGTATATGTTTATATAAATAATGTTTAAGTTTTCCACAATGAACAATGAGTTTTTCCTGTAGTGATATTTGAAGTTTCCAGGAAGAAGATGGGGCCCCATAACAACTCCACCTGGTTGATATGACATCATGATACTGACAGTGCTACTACAAGACCTGTTTCGGGTACCAACTGCACAAGACAGTTCCAACTTGGTTAGCTGATATGGTGCACATCTTTTACAATATCCTGGACAGACCTCCACAAAATACTCAGAGACCATTTGCAATTTTAAAAGACATTGATCTTAAAATCTAATCATCACTTTACTTTCACAGGATCCCCTAGAAACAATGTCACCCTCATGACAGCTGGAAGTAATTCTAGAGGATGATGTCCCCTCTCTCAGCACAGTTTGTCCTCATACTTAGGGACATCATTTAGGGGTTGATTATAGTTGCTATACAATTGAGGGTTGGGGGAGGAATTTTATAAGCTCGAGGCTCTTTTTGGGGAAAAAAAGGAAATTAGATAATGGGATAATAGATTGGTATTTGTGAGTTATTGTTTATAGACAATTACATTAGATACAAAGTTAAATTATACTGAGTATTGTATGCATGCATGCTTCTACCTCTGTTTAAAACATTTTTATGTGTATATATACATATATATATATATTTGGTAAATATAAAATATTTATATATATACATATATATACATATATATATATTTACCAAATTGCAGTGTATATTCCTACCTCTGATCAAGATACTTATACATTGTTTACATTTGGAGGTCACTGTCCTCAATTATTACACAGTTGTTCATTGTCTTAGTCTTTAAGTTGGGTAGGTATTAAGAATTGTAGATCAATAGTCATCTATGTTTGTGATATTTATACTAAGACTAATCACGTTCTTTAGATACATCAAGATTATATTCTGTATAAATAGATAATCTTAAACCTGTTCTGAGAACTATAGAAAACGGCACTTAATATAACTTAAGAGTTCTGTGGTAGTGAGACACAATCATTCCTGGCAACACAGATCTATTCCTGAGAGATTGTTGAGCACCAAAGACACTCTACTTGGAGCTTGTCTTCTTCTTGGCAAAACTGGCCTTTTGGCAAGGAACTGCGCATACCTCAACTACTGACAAAATATATAGTATCAGGTAATGGATAAGCAGAACTGTCAAATCATACAAAGACTGGGTAAGATGGTTTTGATAGTTTTCTTGCCTCTAAAAATAATCTGTCAATTATTCTAGGCCTTAGCCAAAGTTAGTTGCTTCATGACTTTGTGTGATTGCCCAGGTAGCCAGTTGTCTCTGTGATTTGCTGCATGTTTTGGAAGTTGTTTGATTGCACTTCCTAATTACTTAAGTAACATTATTTCCCTTCTCAGATCTTCGTTGGTGTTGAAGACTGGATAAATGTAGTTACTTTTCTCTCATGACTTGGCCAAAGTTATTTATTATACAAGACTTAAGCTAGTTAGAATAGAATATTTGTTCTTCTTGTATATAATTTTGTAATAGGTTTTGAACTCTCTTACTTAAACAAAAGTGGCAGGTGCTGCAAGAGCTCCTTCTGCTGCTTCAGCCAATAGCCTTTGAGATAACAGCCCACTGGAGCATAGTCTCTTTCCCATTAAAAAGCGGTGGCAACCCTCCCCCCCCTCTCTTTCTTTCCGGACTCTTGTTCCGGCGACTAGACTCCTTTCCTGGATGTCATGTAGGATGGTTTTCTTTAAGGTTTTTTCCCCTCAAAAATAACCCTTTTAATAATAAGTCCAAACTGGTGAGGGATTGTTTCATGCTTTACTTCAGAACATGGCATTTAAAAAAGTTTTAAGAACTTAGGACTTTTCATGACAATGAGACTCATCTGTTCCTGGAAGCACCAAATACCTCAAGAGAACCCTGACTGCTCTTTAGACTGGAGAGGGAGGAGGAGGAGTGGGGGAAGTGGGAGGAGGGGAGGGAAATGGGAGGCGGGGAGGATGCAGAAATTTTTTTTCAATAAAAAATAATAATAATAAAAAAATTACTTCACTCAACTGCAGACTGAGATGAACCTAGCACACAAGATATACCATCAAAGACCTGATTAACAGTGCCCCCATACAGCATGAAGCAGTTTGCAGAGAAATAACTATGTCCATATCCTCAAATATTGTTTAGAACTGTTTGTTTACATTTAAAGGAAGATATGATATAGATATGAATGATTTTCTTTGGTACAGATCTTGGTTTATTGATAGAAATTTAAGGTCAATTTTGTTATATGTATATGTATTTCTGATCTTGATTAAGGTATTGTGATTGTGTAGTTCATTTAAAAATGTAATGTATAATTAGGAAATATAGGCTGTTAATGGATAATCATCAATAATAGTCAAGTTTTTAGTCATGTTAATTAGATTTTCCAGATATATAGAGATATATTTCAGTTATATAGGCATTCTTCATATTTTTCCAAGACTACAGAATATGGGATTTAAAATGTTTTAATAACTTAGGGCTTTTCATGACAATGAGACATGTCTGCTCCTGGCAACACTAAGGTACTTCCTGAGGAAGATGGGCATCAAAGAGCCTCCTTATGGAGTTTGCTAGTCATTTGTGCAAGAAACTGCTCTTGCCTGAACCATTGCATAAACTGGACGTGAAGAACCTGCAGAGAGAGGACAGCTGAACTTGCCTAAAGGTGAGATGGTCTTTTGGGGTTCCTGCTTCATGAAAGAGTCTGCAAGACATTCTGCAGGATACAAAAGAAAGTGACTGAACTGTCTTTGAAATTCCCTGCTTCATGGAAAAGTCCGCTGGATACTAAGGGACTGAAGGCCGAAGATGGATGCCCCAATGGTACAGAAAAACTTTGAGTGACTGTCTATGCAGCAAGATGTCTCTGCCATTTCTAGAGTTTTGGAAGTTGCTTATTTCTTGTTTATTTAGGTAATATTATATCTTTCTGGAGTCTTTGATGGAGTTGAAGAAAAGATAGATAGTTATAGTTATTGTTTTCCTTTGTTATGATAAAAGATAAAATAGATCTAAATATTATAAATGTGATTCTTGCTTGATAACTCTTTTGTTTTATGTAATTTTCCTATGTTAAAGTGAAAGCCTTTGTTTTTTGTTAAAACAGAAAAAAGGGAAAGGGTGTAGGAGGATCTTCTGTCTATGTGTTGCTTTCATTGGTTGAATAAAGAAACTGCCTTGGCCTTTTGATAGGGCAGCACTTAGATAGGCAGGCAAAAGAGAACTGAATGCTGGGAGAAAGAAGGCAGGCAGAGAGAGCTGCCATGGAGCCTCCAGGTCAGATATGCTGAATCTTTCCTGGTAAGCCACAACCTCGTGGTGAACACAAATTTTCAGAAATGGGTTGAATCAAGATGTGAGAGTTAGCCAATAAGAGGCTAGAACTAATGGGCAAGGCAGTAATTTAATTAATACAGTTTCTGTGTCATTATTTTGGGGGTTAAGCTAGCCGGGCAGCAGGAAGCGACCCATGTTCCTTTTACTACAGTATATGAAAGCAATTAAAACAAATACATGCCATTTCAACCTTCTAGCTATCATCTTCCACAACCTTAGGTGGCCTGGACAATCAACATTGATCTTTGGACTGATATCATGCTTTTTATCCTCAAAGGAAACGGATCACATAGTAGCTAGGCCTAGCATTTTTTTCAGTCCTAAATATGTCATATTTTAAACAGCACTGTAAAATGGTCTTTCTACTTAAATGAATAGGACATTCTCCTACAGTTCAGAAAAATCATATTGTAAATAGCAACAGGATATTAATACCATGTCCAAGAGTATATGAGCAATACAGTTGTTATTGATGATGAGTTACTGATCAACTACATCATTTTATTGATAGCCATAATAAAGCCTTGCCATCTAGGAAGCTGAACAAGGTCATGAGGCTAGCTGAGTTCTCATGTCCAGGAAACAATTGAACATGAACATCATGCAGGATAGAGCCTCTCATGCTAGAGCAGCATTTCCTGATATGTGTGGCTGAGAACCCTGGCCCTGCCAGGGATCTGAAACCAAGCAGAAACTTGTGATTTCCTTGGCACTAGAGCTGGGAACCTACATCCTGGCTCTCTTTGGGAATCTGTAACAGCACACTCTGAGAAGGTTCTGATTTACCTGCAGCTGAGGCATCTGCCTGTGTCATCCTGGAAAGTTCTTAACCTATTCTATTCAGAGAAGACTTTGCACAGGAAATGGGTAATATTGCAGAAAACAAAGTTCAAAGGTGGAATTCTCTTCTCCATAAGGGATGTTCCTAAATAAAAGTGCTATTTCAACCAGGTATGGTGGTACACACATTTCAATCCCATTACTTGGGAGCTGAAGCAGGCAGATCACTGCCAGTTCAAGAAACTTCTGCTCAGAACATAGAGAGTACAGAAGGGAGGAAGGGAGACTCAATTCCAGAGACACACTGAGTATCAAATGTATTGTTTTCTGGACAGAAATTTTTGTTGACTGGACCAGCACAATTCTCATAGGTATTTTTCCCTGGTTCTAGTTGGAAACCATACATGTGAGCAGAAGACCATAAAGACAGAGATCCCAGGTAAAAGGGACCCTCTGGGCTCTACTTCCTCCCCAACCCTGGGTTCCTACCTCAGTTGGGAGACTTCAAAGTGATGCTGTAGCTTTTCTGCCAAGTCCTTTTCCTGCATGGGCATTTCCCTCTGCCTCCACAGCAACTGAAGACTTTCCTCCAATCTCTTGAGCTCCAGTGCATTAGAAGACTGTTAGTGGAGGGTCACAGACCATCGTACATCTCTAGGCACATACAAAAGATCCAAGTAGCTTGCTGTGCAGCTAGGTAGACAAAACAGTAAAAGTACCCAGGAGAGTAAGAAACCCTGATTCAATTTAGAGACAGATCAGAAACACAGTAGTCTCCTTTAGCCAATCGCACACATGCATGACACACAAGATCACCTAAATACTTATGCTACTACTACTACTACCACCACACACAAACACCTGCAAACATACACACACACACACAAAGACAGAGAGAGAGAAAAAGAGAGAGATGGAGGAAGAAAAGGAGGAAAAAAAGGAAGCCAGTAGAAAGAAATATTATGACAGAATAGGACATCTAATGTGGGATTCCCCTCTGTACGCTGTTAATGTATTTTATTGCCATTGGTTAATAAAGAAGTTGGTTTTTTTTCAATAGCTTAACAGTGTAAAGCCAGGCTTGAAGAGCTATATACAGAGAGTAGGTGGAGTGAAAGAAAAGACATTGAGATGTCCCCATGAAACAGACACACCAGAAACTTGCTAGTAAGCCACGTTGCTGTGGTGATTCTGAGATTAATAGAAAAGGGTTAATTTAAGATTTAAGCAAAAATGCACTTAATCTATTGGTCAAACAGTATTGCAAATAATATAGTTTCTGTGTGATTATTTCAAGTCTGGGCAGTCTGAAAATGAACAAGCAGCCTCCAACAACAGACTGGTGTGTCAAAGTGGGGCTGATTACATCCTTGTAAAACCCAAGAAGCTTGAAATGAATTCTAGACATAAAGAAAAAGAGATAAGAATGGCTTCTTGGTAGCTGGCATTTTGGGGGGGGGCTCTATTTGTTGGTGGTGAGCAGGAGCACCATGGTTCCTTTAAAAGAGGTTTTCTTGAGAGCAGACGATCGACGCAGGCGCCCACAGAGCAGACGACCGACACAGGCGCCTGCAGCGTGGACGACCGACGCAGGCAGGAGACTTAGGCTGAAGGCTGCAGGGTGCGACCGGGACTGGCGGGGACTGGCGTGGCGGCAGAGGACACAGGCAGCAGGGACCAGCGCACAACACCAAGAGCAGATCGCCCCACTACAATTAAATCAAAGAAGTAGGCCTTTGGTTGGCGAGGTCCCTGGCAAACTGGGAGCCGGGTCCTGTTCCTGAAGACCCTTCTGAGGGGTGACAGGGATCTTGGCCCCCGGCAGGAGCCAGGAAACAGAGCGAGGGCAATCTGTAAGAGGAGCCTCTGGCCAGCAGAGAAGCCAGATCCGATTTTTAAAGACCTATTAGGTAGCATCGGTAGGAGGAGATGGGCAGGCGCCAAGGCAGACTTTCACCCAATAATCTGAAAAACAACATGAAAACACCAGAACCCAATGATCTTACAACAGAAGGACTTGAACACCCTAACACAGAAGAAGTGGAAAAAAATTGACTTTATGAAAGCAATAGAGTCCCTTAAACAACATGTGAAAAATGCCCTTATAGAAATAGATGAGAAGTACGACAAAAAGTTTGAAGAAATGAGTAAATACGTACATGAAGCCCTGGGAAACCAAGAAAAACCGATCAAACAGGTAATGGAAACAGTTCAAGAATTGAAAATTGAAATGGAAGCAAGGAAGAAAACACAAATTGAGGAACAGCTGTGTATGGAAAATCTAGGTCAACGAGCAGAGCCTACAGAAACAAACATAATCAATAGAATACAAGAGATAGAAGAAAGAATCTCAGATTCTGAGGACACCATAGAGGAAATAAACACACTGATCAAAGAAAACAGCAAAGCCAACAAATTCTCATCACAAAACATTCAAGAAATATGGGACACGATAAAAAGACCAAACCTAAGAATAATAGGAATAGAAGAAGGATTGGCAAGCACAAATTTAGTCCTCTTAACAGACCAAGACGACTTAATAATTTACATATCACTGGCCATCAGCTTCATAGAAAACTGGCCTTCTCCTGTGTAAGGAGGGATGAGATTTTCCCCCAAAGCTGAGTTGAAGACAAGAGGTAAGGGACCAGCAATGCATCTGGCCCCAACCTGTCTTCGTCTCTCAGTTCACCAAGCTCTTTCCTAACCTGACAACATTCTCTGTACCTCCAGAAGCCCTCTACCCCCCAAATTCTCCTCCCATCATCCCCTCCTCTCACACACGTCCCCCTTTAGTCAGCTCCCCTAAGTGTCCTCTACAGGGGACATCACTTCTCTCCTTCCGTGCGCACCTCAGCCTTTGCAGTTTATCCTCTGCGGAACTCCCCTGGATTCAGCCTCGACAAACATGGCTTTGGTTTTCTGGGTGCAACATCTGATCTATCAGATCTGGTTTTTGTTTATTTGCTGTTAATGTTTTTTAGTAACGGGTTCATTATCTTTCCCTCTGTAAATAAAAGCTCTTTTCATTTAAAAAAAAAAGAGTAAGGAAGAAAAAAAAAAGAATTGAAAATTGAAATGGAAGCAAGGAAGAAAACACAAATTGAGGAACAGCTGTGTATGGAAAATCTAGGTCAACGAGCAGAGCCTACAGAAACAAACATAATCAATAGAATACAAGAGATAGAAGAAAGAATCTCAGATTCTGAGGACACCATAGAGGAAATAAACACACTGATCAAAGAAAACAGCAAAGCCAACAAATTCTCATCACAAAACATTCAAGAAATATGGGACACGATAAAAAGACCAAACCTAAGAATAATAGGAATAGAAGAAGGAGAAGAATCACAGCTCAAAGGCCCAGAAAATATTTTTAACAAAATTATGGAAGAACACCTTCCCAACATAAAGAAAGATATCCCTGTGAATATTCAAGAAGCATACAGAACACCAAACAGACTGGATCAAAGAAAAACATCCCCTCACCATATAATAATCAAAACACAAAATATACAGGTTAAAGAAAGAATATTAAGAGCTGCAAAGGAAAAAGGCCAAGTAACCTATAAAAGTAAACCTATCAGACTTACACCTGACTTCTCTATGGAAACTATGAAAGCCAGAAGGTCCTGGATAGAGGTACTTCAAAAACTAAGAGACCATGGATGCAAACCCAAACTTCTATACCCAGCCAAGCTAGTGTTCACTATCAATGGAGAAAACAAGACTTTCCAGGATAAGAACAAATTTAAACAATACGTAGCCACAAATCCAGCCCTACAGAAAGTAATAGAAGGAAAATCGCAACCCAAGGAATCCAACATTGCCAACACTGCCTACAATAACTCAGGCATCTAGCGAACCTTCACCAGCACAACTCAAAGAAGGGTCATACACACAAACTCTACTACCAAAAACAATAAGAATAACTGGAGTAAACAACCACTGGTCATTAATATCACTCAATATTAATGGCCTCAATTCACCTATAAAAAGGCACAGGCTAAGAGATTGGATACAAAAACAGGATCCAACATTCTGCTGTTTGCAAGAAACACATCTCAACCACAAAGGCAGGCATCTACTCAGAGTAAAAGGTTGGGAAAAGGTCTATCAAGCAAATGGTCCTAAGAAAAAAGCAGGTGTGGCCATACTAATTTCCAACAAAACTGACTTCAAACTAAAATCAATCAGAAGAGATCGAGATGGACACTCTATACTCATAACAGGAACAATTCATCAGGATGAAGTCTCAATCCTGAATATCTACGCCGCTAATATAAAAGCACCCACTTATGTAAAAGAAATATTACTAGAACTCAAGGCTGACATCAAACCACACACACTAGTAGTAGGAGACTTCAACACACCTCTCTCTCCAATGGACATGTCAATCAGACAGAAACCTAATAGAGAATTAAGAGAATTATTGGAGTTAATGAAGCAAATGGACTTAACAGACATCTATAGAACACTCCACCCAAATAGGAAAGAATATACCTTCTTCTCTGCAGCTCATGAAACCTTCTCAAAAATTGACCATATTCTCGGAAACAAAGGAAACCTCCACAGATACAAAAGAATATCAGTGTCCACCTGTGTCTTATCAGATCACCACGGATTAAAGTTAGAAGGCAACAACAATGCTACCCCCAGAAAGCTGACAACCTCATGGAAATTGAACAATCAACTACTGAACTACACCTGGGACAAGGAAGAAATTAAGAAAGAAATTAAAGTCTTCCTTAAATTTAATAAAAATAAAGAGACAACATATTCAAACCTATGGGACACGATGAAAGCAGTGCTAAGAGGAAAGTTCATAGCACTAAGTGCCCACTTAAAGAAAATGGAGAAAGCATACATTGGGGACTTAACAGCACACCTGAAAGCTGTTGAATGAGGAGTGGCCGGGCTGTGTTCCCGGCACCCGGCCGCCCACAAGGTTAGCTTACGCCCGAAATAATTACATGGAAACTGTAATCTTTTCAACACTGCCTGGCCCATTAGTTCCAGTTTCTTATTGGCTAGCTCTTGTACCTGGACTAGCCCATTTCTGATAATCTGTGTAGCACCCCAAGGTGTGCTTACCGGGGAGATTCTAGCCTGCCTCTGCCTCTGGTAAGAAAATCATGGTGACTCCTCACTCAGCTTCTGTTTCCCAGCATCCTGTTCTGTTACTCCACCCACCTAAGGGTGGGCCTAATGATTGGGCCTAGGCAGTTTCTTTATTAATAAGAAACCATTCCCACATCATTTCCCCTTTTTCTGTTTAAACAAAAAAGAAGGCTTTTATATTAACATAGTAAGATTACATATAGCAAAACAGTTATCAAGTAAGAATTACAGTTACAATACTTATATCTACTTTATCTTTTATCATAACTAAGGAAAATTGCAACTATGTATCCATTCTTCAACTCCATCAAAGACTCCAGAAGGATATAATACTAAACAAGAAATAAGAAAACTCTAGTAATGACAGAGACATCTCGCTGCCTGGACAGTCACCCAAAGTTCCTCTGTACCATTGGGGCATCTATCTTCGGCCTTCAGGCCCATAGTATCCAGCAGACATTTCCATGAAGCAGGAAATTTCAAAGACAGTTCAGTCACTTTCTGCTGTGTCCTGCAGAATGTCTCGTAGACTCTTTTATGAATCAGGAACCCTGAAAGACCATCTCACCTTTACGCAAGTTTAGCAGTCCTCTCTCTGCAGGTTCTTTTTGTCCAGTTTATGCATCAGTCCAGGCAAGAGCAGTCTCTTGTCCAAATGGCTATCCAACTCCATAAGGATCCTCTTCGATGGCCATCTTCCTCTCAAAGTAGATTGGTGCTGCCAGGAGCAGTTGTGTCTCATTGTCATGAAAAACCCTAAGTTATTAAAACATTTAAATGCCATATTCTGCAGTCTTTGAAAGATATGAAGAATGCCTATCTAACTGAAATATATCTCTATATATCTAAAAAATCTAACATGACTACAAGCTTGACTATTATTTATGATTATTCAACAACAACCTATATTTCCTAATTATACATTACATTTTAAAAATGAACTATATAATCACAATACCTTAATCAAGATCAGAAATACATATACATATAACAAGCTTGACCTTAAAATCCACACCAATGTAAATTATTCATATCTATATCATATCCCCTTTTAAATGTAAAGGAACATATATAATCAATATTTGGAAACATGGGTGTAGTTTTTTCTCTCCAAACTGCTTCCTGCTGAATGGGGGCGTCGTTAATTAGGTCTTTTATGGTATAACCTGTGTACCAGGGTCATCTCAGTTGGCAGTTGAGTGAAGTAATTTTTTGAGGGTATTCACAGCAACCTTTCAGGAGGGCGTGGTCTATCATACCAAATCGGAATAGATGCAATCCATAGGGTCTGTTCCTCTGTGAAAACAAAAGAAGACCCTCTCTGAAGCATCATATCCTTAGACCCAAATTTTGAAATCATAATACCCTTATATCCATTCTGGTTCCATTTGGCAGCCCATATAATGAAATGTCTGTCTGTACTTAGCTCCTTTACAGTCAAAAATTTTAAAGAAAACACAATGTACATAATCCAGACTCTCTGTGAATTTTTCATTTTTACGTGGCTTATTGTTCTTTATTTCTTTTACTCTCTTAACTATCTGTACTCTGTCTCTTTAAAGACTTTACCTTTTTATTTTTAAAGGCATTAACTTTATTTTCTCTCTCTCTCTATCTATCTATCTATCTATCTATATATCTATATATCTATATCTATATATCTATATCTATATCTATATCTATATCTATATCTATATCTATATCTATATATATATATATATATATACATATTGTCTCTGAAGCCTACGTACATTCATCCAACACTGTGATCCATTTAGTGGTCTGTCTGAATCTGTTTTATTGTGAATCTGTAATTTTTTTACTATCCAGGAGCATTTCTTAAAATGTTAAGCACTTCTTAAAAACTTAAGTTGCACCATGTAGGGGTAATACGGTAATGCCTGTGTCTTGCAAAGTCTAAATCTTAAGTGCGCTGTTATCACAGTAATTACGGTAGTTCCTGCCTAAGACCAGCACAGTTCAGCATGGTGGAGCTGAGAGGCTCATGGCTCAGAGCCATTTGGTGCCCTTGGGATGCGCAGAGTTACAGGCATACAGCAGTCCACATTGCCATCAAGCAAGCCGTAGAGCTTTAGTCCAAATGCTCCATTCAAAAGCTCTGTCTCCCACAGGAGCCAGACAGAAATCGTAATGGCGGCACAGCCCAGAATGCCGGCATTTTAAAACAGCCACTTTTTTCCTGTTGCTGAGTCAGGACAATTTCTTTGTGGCACGCAACCCACAAACAGCAAAAAGCTGTCTTAAATTGTCTCTCTGTCCTTTTTAAGCCCGCTCAGGTTTTACGTGAAGTTCATTAGCATGTTGGGTGCCACATCAGAAAGCTTTGGAAAAAAAGAAGCAGATCTGGCCAGAAGGAGTAGAAGAATGGAAATAATCAAACTGAGGGCAGAAATCAACAAAATAGAAACACAGAAAACAGTCCAAAGAATCAAAGAAACAAAAAGTTGGTTCTTAGAGAAAATCAACAAGATCGACAAACCCCTATCCAAACTAATTAAACAACAGAGAGAAAACTCAAGTCCAAGTGGATTAAAGACCTCAATATCAGTCTGAACATGCTGAACCTGATAGAGGAGAAAGTGGGAAGTACTCTACAACAAGTGGGCACAGGAGACCACTTCCTATGTATAACCCCAGCAGCACAGACAGTAAGGACCTCATTGAATAAATGGGACCTCCAGAGACTGAGAAGCTTCTGTAAAGCAAAGGACACTGTTGCTAAGACAGAAAGGCAACCCACTGACTGGGAGAAGATCTTCACCAACCCCGCAAATGACAAAGGTCTGATCTCCAAAATATATAAAGAACTCAAGAAACTAGACCGTAAAAGGCTAATCAACCCATTTATAAAATGGGGCACTGAGCTGAACAGAGATCTCTCAACAGAAGAAGTTCAAATGGCCAAAAGACACCTAAGGTCATGCTCAACTTCCTTAGTGATCAGGGAAATGCAAATCAAGACAATTTTAAGATACCATCTTACACCTGTCAGAATGGCGAAAATAAAAAACACCAATGATAGCCTTTGCTGGAGAGGTTGTGGAAGAAGGGGTACACTCATCCATTGCTGGTGGGAATGCAAACTTGTGCAACTACTTTGGAAAGCAGTGTGGCGGTTTCTCAGGAAATTCGGGATCAACCTACCCCTGGACCCAGCAATACCACTCTTGGGAATATACCCAAGAAAGGCCTTATCATACAACAAAAGTATATGTCTACTTTGTTCATAGCAGCATTGTTTGTAATAGCCAGAACCTGGAAACAACCTAGATGCCTTTCAATTGAAGAATGGATGAAGAAAGTATGGAGTATATACATATTAGAGTACTATTCAGCAGTAAAAAACAAGGACTTCTTGAAGTTTGCAGGCAAATGGATGGAAATAGAAAACACTAACCTGAGTGAGGTAAGCCAGACCCAAAAAGAGGAACATGGAATGTACTCACTCATATTTGGTTTCTAGCCATAAATAAAGAACATTAAGCCTATAATTCGGGTTCTAAGAGAAACTAAATACGAAGGAGAATCCAAAGGAAAACATATAGGAATCCTGCTGAATATTAACCTTCATCAGGCGATGAAAGGAGACATAGACAGAGACCCACATTGGAGCACTGGACTGAAATCTCAAGGTCCAAATCAGGAACAGAAGGAGAGAGAGCACGAGCAAGGAACTCAAGACCATGAGGGGTGCACCCACACACTGAGACAATGGGGATGTTCTATCGGGAACTCACCAAGGCCAGCTGGCCTGGGCCTGAAAAAGCCTGTGTTAAAACCAGTCTTGCTGAACATAGCGGACAATGAGGACTACTGAGAGCTCAAGAACAATTGCAATGGGGTTTTGATCCTACACCACGTATGGGCTTTGTGGGAGCCTAGGCAGTTTGGATGCTCACCTTACTAGACCTGGATGGAGGGTCCTTGGACTTCCCCCACAGGGCAGGGAACCCTGATTGCTCTTTGGGCTGACGAGGGGGGGGGACTTGATTGGGGGAGGGGGAGGGAAATGGGAGGCGGTGGTGGGGAAGAGACAGAAATCTTTAATAAATAAATAAAAGAAGTTTTCTTTATTTGCTAATAGCAAAAAAAAAGTGTGGTTTCCAAATGGAGGCTTCCTGGTGTGTGTTGTCAGCGTGTACTCTGGCCCTTTCAAAAGATCAAGCACTTGAATAGGGTTTGTGAGCAGTGTGCTGCAAGTCATTTGGTGGCTACATGGGCCAACTGGTTACCAGAGTTGAGGCAGTGAGCGTGGCTCCCTCCCGATAGTCTTGGATGCAGTGAACAGACCTCTGCCATTTGGATTAGTGGAGCCAAAAGGCAAAGCAGCCTTAGACCTAGCAACACCACTTTGCATTTTAAGAAGCAATCCTGGTCAGAAAAGGAGTACAGATACACAAGAAAGACAAATTCAGATGAAAATGAACTCTAAATGGATCACAGTATTGGATAAATATATATAGCCTTGGGAGGGAGAAGAAAAAGAATATATTCAGTTATAAAAGGAAATGAATTGTTACAAAAAGTCTTTGAGGAGATAAAATTCAGAGTTATAGATAAAAGGTGTAAAGAAAAATAAGCCACATAAAGATAGAATATACACAGAGATTCTTGATTATGTATATTATTGTGTTTTCTCTGAATTTTTGATTGTGAATGAGCTAACTACACAGAGATATTTCATTGTATAGACTGTTAAGTTAAACCAACATATATATTTTAAAGGTATCTTGACTTCAAAATTTGGGTCTAAAGATTTGTTGTCTTGGAAAAGAGATTCTTTTGTTCCACAAAGGATGAGAACTTGTGGATTCCTTCCAGACTAATGCTGTTTGATGGTCCAAGATCCCCCAAAAGTTACTGTGAACACCCCCCAAAATTACTTCACCCCACAGAAAGCAGGAAGTTGTGGAAAGAACTACATCCTAATCCCTAAATGATGGTTTATAAATGTGTTTATATTTAAAGGGGCATTGCTATAGAGATGGGTACTTTGCATTGGTATAGATCTTTGTTCAATGATATAAATTTTAGGTCAGTTTTGTTATTTGTACATTTATGCTCTTTATTCAAGTTTTGTGTTTGTGCAGCTCATTTAAAAATGTAGTGTATAATTAAGAAATATAGGCTAGTATTAGTCATCTACAATGATCAAGATTGTCATCATGTTAGTTAGGTTTTCTAGATATATAGAGCTATATTTCAGTCAGATAATCTTCAAACCTTTCAAAGATTAACAGAATATGGCATTTACAATGTTTTAAAAACTTAAAACTTTTCATGACACATCTGCTCTTGGCAGCACCAATCTACTTTAAGAGGATGGTGGACATCAAAGAGTCTCCTCATCGAGTTTGTTAATCATGAGGGCAAGAAACTGCTCTTGCCTGAACTGCCTGACTGGACTTGCAGAACCCATAGAAAAATGACTACTGAAGTTGTCTGTAGAAGGTGAGACAGTCTTTCAGGGTTCCTGTGTCATGAACAAGTCTGCCAGACATTCTGCAGGATACAGAAGAATGTGACTGACAAGCTACAAATATACATGGAACTGTCTTTGAAATTTTTTGCTTCATGGAAAAGTCTGCCGGATATTATGTGCCTGTGGGCTGAAAATGGGAACCCTCAAAGTTACAGAAGAAATTTGACTGTCCAGGCAGCGAGATGTCTCTGTCAATTCTGGAATTTTAGAAGCTGCTTACAATGCACTTCCTGTTTACTTATGTAAAAAGTCTTTGATGTCTTTGAAGGAGTTGAAGAACAGGTACCTACAATTATAATGTTACTTAGTTACTATAAACGATAAAGTAGATACAAATATTGTAACTATAGTTCTTGCTTGATAACTGTTTTGTTATATGCAATCTTGCTATGTTAAAGTTAAAACCTTACTTTTTAATTAGAAAGAAATGGGAACATAATGTGGGATTCCCCTCTGTATTCTGTTAAATCTGTTTTATTGCCATTGGTTAATAAAGAAGCTGTTTTCGCTCAATGGCTTAACAGAGTAAAGCCCAGATGAAAGACATAGAGATAGACAGACAGACAGACAGACAGATAGAGGGTAGGCAGAATCAGAGAAGAGTCATGTAGCCCCCCACAGGAGACAGATGCACTGGTACCTTGCCAGTAAGCCACAGCCATGTGGTGATACACAGATTAATAGAAACAGAATATTTTAAGATACAAAAGTTATCCAGAGGGAGACGCAACGCGGGCGCCGGCAGAGGCGCCGGCAGAGGCGCCGGCAGAGGCGGAGACGCGAGCGCCGGCAGAGCGGAGACGCAGGCGGGCAACGTAGGCCAGAGGCTACAACCACAGACTGCAACCGGACGGCAGCAGAGGACGCAGGCGGTGGGACCAGCGCGCAACACCGAGAGCAAATCACCCCACCGCCATTGAATCAAGGAGGTAGGCCTTTGGTTGACGAGGTCCCGGGCAGACGAGGAGCTGGTCCTGTCCGTGAAGAACCTACTGAGGGGTGACAGGAATCTTGGGCCCCGGCAGGAGCCAGGAAACAGAGCAGGGGCAATTTGTAAGAGGACCCTCTGGCCAGCAGAGAAACCTGTTCCAATTTTAAAAGACCGTTTAGGTAGCATTGATAGGAGGACATGGGCAGGCGCCAAGGCAGAATTTCACCCAATAATCTGAAAAACAACATGAAAACACCAGAACCCAATGATCTTACAAGAGAAGGTCTTGAACACCCTAACACAGAAGAAGTGGAAAAAATTAACTTTATGAAAGCAATAGAGTCCCTTAAACAACATGTAAAAAACACCCTTATAGAAATAGAGGAGAAGTACGACAAAAAGTTTGAAGAAATGAATAAATACATACATGATACCCTGGAAAATCAAGAAAAAACGATCAAACAGGTAATGGAAACAGTTCAAGAATTGAAAACTGAAAGGGTAGCAAGGAAGAAAATGCAAGCTGAGCACCAGCTGGATATGGAAAACCCAGGTCAACGAGCGGATTCTACAGAAACAAGCATAATCAATAGAATACAAGAAATAGAAGAAAGAATCTCAGATTCTGAGGACACCATAGAGAAAATAAACACACTGATCAAAGAAAACAGCAAAGCCAACAAATCCTCATCACAAAACATGCAGGAAATATGGGACACAATAAAAAGACCAAACATAAGAATAATAGGAATTGAAGAAGGAGAAGAGTCACAGCTCAAAGGCCCAGAAAATATTTTTAACAAAATTATGGAAGAAAACTTCCCCAACATAAAGAAAGAAATTCCTTTGAATATTCAAGAAGCATACAGAACACCAAACAGATTGGATCAAAGAAAAACATCCCCTCGCCATATAATAATCAAAACACAGAATATACAGGTTAAAGAAAGAATATTAAGAGCTGCAAAGGAAAAAGGCCAAGTAACTTATAAAGGTAAACCGATCAGACTTACACCTGACTTCTCTATGGAAACCATGAAAGCCAGGAGGTCCTGGATAGAAGTACTGCAGAAGCTAAGAGACCATGGATGCAAACCCAAACTACTTTACCCAGCCAAGCTATCGTTCACTATCAATGGAGAAAACAAGACATTCCAGGATAAGAACAAATTTAAGCAATACATAGCCACAAATCCAGCCCTCCAGAAAATAATAGAAGGAAAATCACAACCCAAGGAATCCAACATGGTCAACACTGCGTACAAGAACTCAGGCATCTAGAGTCCCTTCACCAGCACAACTCAAAGAAGGGAGACACATAACTCTACTACCAAAAACAATAAGAATAACTGGAGTAAACAACCACTGGTCATTAATATCACTCAATATAAATGGTCTCAATTCACCTATAAAAAGGCACAGGCTAAGAGATTGGATACGAAAACAGGATCCAACATTCTGCTGTTTGCAGGAAACACATCTCAACCACAAAGACAGGCATCTGCTCAGAGTAAAGGGTTGGGAAAAGGTCTTTCAAGCAAATGGTCCTAAGAAAAAAGCAGGTGTGGCCATATTAATCTCTAACAAAACTGACTTCAAACTAAAATCAATCAGAAGAGATCGAGATGGACACTTTATACTTATAACAGGAACAAGTCATCAGGATGACATATCAATCCTGAATATCTACGCCACTAATACAAAAGCACCCACTTATCTAAAAGAAATATTACTAGAACTGAAGGCAGACATTAAACCACACACACTAGTAGTAGGAGACTTCAATACACCTCTCTCTCCAATGGACAGGTCAATCAGACAGAAACCTAACAGAGAATTAAGAGAATTATTGGAGGTAATGAACCAATTGGACTTAACAGACATCTATAGATCACTCCACCCAAATAGGAAAGAATATACCTTCTTCTCTGCAGCTCATGGAACCTTCTCGAAAATTGACCACATACTCGGAAACAAAGGAAACCTCCACAGATACAAAAATATATCAGTGTCCACCTGTGTCTTATCAGATCACCACGGATTAAAGTTAGAAGGCAACAACAATGCTACCCCTAGAAAGCCAACAAACTCATGGAAACTGAACAGTCAACTACTAAACCACACCTGGGTCAAGGAAGAAATTAAGAAAGAAATTAAAGTCTTCCTTGATTTTAATGAAAAATAAAGAGACAACATACTCAAACCTATGGGACACATTGAAAGCAGTGCTAAGAGGAAAGTTCATAGCACTAAGTGCCCACTTAAAAGAAAACAGAGAAAGCATACATTGAGGACTTAACAGCACACCTGAAAGCTCTAGAAAAAAAAGAAGCAGATGCGGCCAGGAGGAGTAGAAGACTAGAAATAATCAAACTGAGGGCTGAAATCAACAAAATAGAAACACAGAAAACAGTTCAAAAAAATCAATGAAACAAAAAGTTGGTTCTTGGAGAAAATCAACAAGATCGACAAACCCCTATCCAAACTAATTAAACAACAAAGAGAGAACACGCAAATAAATAAGATCAGAAATGAAAAGGGGGACATAACCACAGACACAGAGGAAATTCAGAGAATCATTAGATCTTACTACAAAAGCCTGTATGCCACAAAACTGGAAAATACAAAAGAAATGGACATCTTTTTAGATAAGTATCATATACCAAAGCTAAATCAAGACCAGGTGAATGATCTAAATAGACCGGTTAGTCGTGAAGAACTAGAAGCTGTTATCAAAAATCTCCCCTCCAAAAAAAGCCCAGGAACAGATGGTTTCAATGCAGAATTCTATCAGAACTTCCAAGAAGAGCTAATACCTATACTCCTTAATGTATTTCACAATATAGAAACAGACAAGTCATTGCCAAATTCTTTTTATGAAGCTACAGTTACCCTGATACCAAAACCACACAAAGACCCAACCAAGAAAGAGAATTACAGGCCTATCTCACTCATGAATATTGATGCAAAAATTCTCAATAAAATACTGGCAACCCGAATTCAAGAACATATTAGAAAAATTATCCATTATGATCAAGTAGGCTTCATCCCAGAGATGCAGGGCTGGTTCAACATACGCAAATCTATCAATGTAATCCACCATATAAATAAACTGAAAGAAAAAAACCATATGATCATTTCATTAGATGCTGAAAAAGCATTCGACAAAATTCAACACCCCTTTATGATAAAGGTATTGGAGAGACTAGGGATACAAGGGTCATACCTAAACATAAAAAAAGCTATTTACAGCAAGCCGACAGCTAACATTAAATTAAACGGAGAAAAACTCAAAGCCATCCCACTAAAATCAGGAACAAGACAAGGATGTCCACTCTCTCCATACCTCTTCAATATAGTGCTTGAAATTCTAGCAATAGCAATAAGACAACATAAGGGGATCAAGGGGATTCATATTGGAAAGGAAGAAGTTAAGCTTTCGTTATTTGCAGATGATATGATAGTATACATAAGCGACCCCAAAAACTCTACCAAAGAACTCCTACAGCTGATAAACACCTTTAGTAATGTGGCAGGATACAAGATCAACTCCAAAAAATCAGTTGCCTTCCTATACACTAAGGATAAAGAAACAGAGAGGGAAATCAGAGAAGCATCACCTTTCATGATAGCCACAAAGAGCATAAAATATCTTGGGGTAACCCTGACCAAGGAAGTGAAAGATCTATTTGACAAAAACTTTAAGTCTTTGAAGAAAGAAATAGTAGAGGACACCAGAAAATGGAAGGATCTCCCTTGCTCTTGGATTGGGAGGATCAACATAGTAAAAATGGAAATTCTACCAAAAGCAATCTATAGATTCAATGCAATCCCCATCAAAATCCCATCAAAATTCTTCACAGAGCTGGAGAAGATAATAATCAACTTTATATGGAAAAACAAAAAACCCAGGATAGCCAAAACAATCTTATACAATAAAGGAACGTCTGGAGGCATTACCATCCCTGACTGCAAACTCTATTACAGAGCTACAGTATTGAAAACAGCTTGGTATTGGCATAAAAACAGAGAAGTTGACCAATGGAATCGAATAGAAGACCCTGACTTTAACCCACAAACCTATGAGCACCTGATTTTCGATAAAGGAGCTAAAAGTATACAATGGAAAAAAGAGAGCATCTTCAACAAATTGTGCTGGCAAAACTGGATGTCAATCTGTAAAAGAATGAAAATAGATCCATATCTATCACCATGCACAAAACTGAAGTCCAAGTGGATTAAAGACCTCAATATCAGTCCGAACACACTGAACCTGATAGAAGAGAAAGTGGGAAGTACTCTACAACAAGTGGGCACAGGAGACCACTTCCTACGTAAAACCCCAGCAGCACAGACAGTAAGGGCCTCATTGAATAAATTGGACCTCCTGAGACTGAGAAGCTTCTATAAAGCAAAGGACACTGTCGCCAAGACAGAAAGGCAACCCACTGACTGGGAGAAAATCTTCACCAACCCCGCAACTGACAAAGGTCTGATCTCCAAAATATATAAAGAACTCAAGAAACTAGACCGTAAAAGGCTAATCAACCCAATTATAAAATGGGGCACTGAGCTGAACAGAGATCTCTCAACAGAAGAAGTTCAAATGGCCAAAAGACACCTAAAGTCATGCTCAACTTCCTTAGCGATCAGGGAGATGCAAATCAAGACAACTTTAAGATACCATCTTACACCTGTCAGAATGGCTAAAATCAAAAACACCAATGATAACCTTTGCTGGAGAGGTTGTGGAGAAAGGGGTACACTCATCCATTGCTGGTGGGAATGCAAACTTGTGCAACCACTCTGGAAAGCAGTGTGGAGGTTTCTCAGGAAATTCGGGATCAACCTACCCATAGACCCAGCAATACCACCCTTGGGAATATACCCAAGAGAGGGCGTATCATACAACAGAAGTATATGCTCTACTATGTTCATAGCAGCATTGTTTGTAATAGCCAGAACCTGGAAACAACCTAGATGCCCTTCAATTGAAGAATGGATGAAGAAAGTATGGGATATATACGTATTAGAATACTACTCAGCAGTAAAAAACAAGGACTTCTTGAAGTTTGCAGGCAAATGGATGGAAATTGAAAACACCATCCTGAGTGAAGTAAGCCAGACCCAAAAAGAGGAACATGGGATGTACTCACTCATATTTGGTTTCTAGTCATAAATAGAGGACATTGAGCCTATAATTCGGGTTCTTAGAGAAGCTAAATAAGAAGGAGAACCCAAAGAAAAACATATAGGCATCCTCCTGAATATTAACCTTCATCAGGCGATGAATGGAGACAGAAACAGAGACACACATTGGAGCACCGGACTGAAATCTCAAGGTCCGAATCAGGACCAGAAGGAGAGAGAACACGAGCAAGGAACTCAGGACTGCGAGGGGTGCACCCACACACTGAGACAAAGGGGATGGTCTATCGGGAATTCACCAAGCCAGCTGGCCTGGGTCTGAAAAAGCCTGGGTTAAAACCGGTCTCGCTGAACATAGCGGACAATGAGGACTACTGAGACCTCAAGAACAATGGCAATGGGGTTTTGATCCTACTGCACCTATTAGCTTTGTGGGAGCCTAGGCAGTTTGGATGCTCACCTTACTAGACCTGGATAGAGGTGGGTGGTCTTTGGACTTCCCACAGGGCAGGGAACCCTGATTGCTCTTTGGGCTGTTGAGGGAGGGGGATTTGATCGGGGGATGGGGAGGGAAGGGGGAGGTGACGGTGGGGAGGAGACAGAAATCTTTAATAAATAAATAAATAAATGAAAAAAAAAGTTATCCAGAAATATACATAAGCTATTGGCCAAACAGTATTGAGATAATATAGTTTCTGTGTGGTTATTTTGAGTCAGGGCAGTTTGGAAATGAACAAGCAGCCTCTATCAACACACATCAGTTCAGAATAACCACACCAGACCTTTCAGAAGAGTCTCACAAATCACACATAATTCCCTGGGGAGAAATACTATTGTGAAAAATATTATAGTCTTGACCAGACAGTGCCGAGCTAGTTAGAAAATTCTCCTCCTGAAGGCGCAAGTCTCACCCCATCCACCACCAGCTTGTCAAAAGCCCACAGTGGATCATCCAATAACCCCAGACTATATACAGCTGGATGGGGGAACTGTCCAGCACCACTCACAGAAAAGAGGCTGACAAACTGCTACTCGAGTACTCATTACCAAGAGCTAGGTAATGGGAAGAGAAAATATTGAGATGCAGGAAAAAAGGAGAGGGCCACATGTCAACCACATCCATGACTGTGAGAAGTACTTATTTGGCACGTGCATGGTGGTCTCCTCCTTGTAAACTGCTTCCCACCTGTGATCTCACAAGAGCCCTGTTGAGTGAATGAGCCCCAGGAACTCACTTACTCAAAGCTCTGTGCACAAAATGCTACCTATCATAATGACATGTGGGTGTATGATATGTTATGGACCCTTCTCCTTCACCGGACTGCAACTTCAAACAGACTCAGGGATGGCTTGCCAATAATTCAGTTTCTCATGAGAGGCTAACATCCCAGAAGTACTTGTGCATGAATACTGAAATGAACGCCCCAGGTAGCATGAGGTGGGTAGCTGAATGGGAACATGGATAAGTAAGATGATGGGTGAAAACACAGGTGGGTAGATGGGCAGAGAGGCAGTCAAATGGGCAAAAGGTGCCCAACTTTACCCTGACTTATTTGTCTGCCCCTACCTCTTGTTGCTGGGTCTTGAGGGCACTAGTCTCTTCCTCCCGGCCCTTACAGATAGCATTCAAGTCCTCCAAGTGGTGCTTCAGTAGGAGCCAGTCACCCAGACATCCAGCAGTTTCTTTTTCTCCTGCCTCAGCATGTACAACTTCTCCAGTTGAGTCTGTTCCACTAGGAGCCAGCTGTGCAGACTGTTGGAGATGCTCTGCATAGTAGATCCTGCCAGCATCCTCCTGCCACCCCTGCCTCCAGGAACCCCTGCCTCCAGCTAACAATCTTTTTCACATGTAGGAATACTAGGTCCAAGGGACAAAAGTCCAAGAGATGCATGCTAAGGCTGCTTGCTAAGAGGCAGAAAGGCTAGAACCGGAGTTGGGGATGCTCCATCCAGAGAGAAATGAAGGCAGAGATGGCCATTTCACAACTTTGGGGGTTCATGTCAAGATGGGCACTTACTGATAGAAAACTTTCTCCTTGGTCAGCTCACTGAACTTCTCTGAGGTCTCAGTGTAATCAGCTTCCAAGATCCTTATTTCTGACATGACCTGTGCATGCTCCAACTTCAGTTTTTCATATAGAGTATTTGGCTTGTGGAAGGGCCTAGAAACAGGAGGAAAGAACCTTGTGAACGGAGGCCTCAAGGATCATGGGAACTCACGTTGTATCCTGGTCTACCACAGTCCAGTGAATGCCACATTCTGCATCCTATGTACAGGGACCTCCTGGTGCTTTTAAACTTGTTATCTTGACACTAGATCAGCTGGCTTCACAGATGGAGGATGGCATGGTTGCTTGTGTTCACTGAGTATGCTTAGATATTCAGTGTAGCTCTCCATGTTACCAGGGTTTATGCTACACATCTTACCACACCAAAAATTACAATGACATTTCTCCCACTTCAGAACAACGATTCTAGGTCCCCTGTGACTATTACACAGGATAGTGATATAAACTCCCACAAGGGATTTCTAGGGGTCATAAAGGTGAGTATGTAGAACAAGAGTTGTGCTGCTTAAAGTGGGGTTTTCTGACCCCTAGCATCACCTGAATTTGGTACAGGAAAATCCTCATGTCCCTTACAGACCCCTGGATCTCAGAGTCTCTATGGACACACAAACCTGAAAATGCATGTGTGTGTGCACACACACACAAACAAAAATGAAAACCCAAACACATTAGGGAGAGGAAGAGAGGGAGGGGGAACCATGTTTGCATGCTAAAGAGATTCACGGAGCATTAATGTCTAGGAGTATGAGGCACAAAGCTAGAGAGAAACTGTGATGAGCCCCAGGACTTCTAGCCATGCACACAGATGGACAAAGTGGGAACAGGTCTCTCCAGCCTCTACCAGGAGCTTCCAGTACACAGTCAGCTTTCAGACAAGTTCAGAGACTCACACAAACTCATAGCAGCTAGTATCTCACCCAAGCCACCACCTGACAAGTCCTTCCCAAATTCATTCAGGGACAGGGGAAGGGCACATTACTATCTCAGTCCCTTAGTCGTGTGACTCAGACCAAAGGCTCTGGTTTTCATTTGGAGAAAGAAGAACAGCTAGAGTCACCATCTCCCTCCCCGAAAGCTTCAGGTCTGCCTCTCCTTAGAATAATTTAAGACATGGGTCACACTGGAGGTCCGGTACCTGAGAACCCAAAACCTTAAAGGAAAACGGTGAGGGTGACATTGCTGAAGGTCCCATGAAGACTGAAACAATGAATACCTGTTCTCCATGGTATCTTCACTGATGAAGGTCAGGTGATCTTGTCGCTCATTTCTTTGGCTCGTGATCAGCTATAGTTCTGTGGTCAGCCTATCCACTTCCTGCTTCATCTGCTTCTTGGTGAGGAGCATTGGGTGGGATTTTGGCTCCATAGCAGCATCTGTGGGTAGACAGAACACAAGTGAAACTGCACAGGACAAGGCATAGAGGACAGACAGACCACCATGAGGACCAAACAGAAAGATCAAGTTTAGAAAACAAGTGACAAACCAAATTTTTTGTCCTGGTTGAGTTGCACCCTCTGTGGATGTAATCTTTCCCATCACTATGTAGAGATGTGGCTACATAAGAAGCCAGGGGTTTTCTCTGCCTCCCTACACACATTTCAGGTGAAAACAGAGGCCACCTCTTCAGGTTTATTCACAGAAGCACAGGATGCAACATGTCCCAGGGCCCTGAATCCTGCCTATGGTTTCAGAAGCCAGAAGAAAAATGACAGAGTGCACAAGCACTCAGGTGCTGTGAGGAACCCAGAACTCCTGCCTGGAAGGGCTGTGAATTGAAAAGTCACGCAGGGGCAGAACATGATCAGCAGACTCACTAAGTCACCCCACTGACAGTCCAGAACATGGGAGCTGGCATCAGACTCGATATCTGGCCTAGTAGCATGCCTTTGAGAGTTGTTTGGCTACCCTAGAGAACTGGCTGCCACCTTCAACTGCTGATCAGAACCCCAAGTAGGCCAATGTCAGGGAGAGGTGGTTAGAGGAATTCTGCTGTACAGTCTGAGGACACAATGTCTTAGCCAGAAGCACTTTTCTCTCCATGTGACTAGTGTCAGAGAGCCACTGAACCTAAAGGAAGCTACTGAGTGTGAGGTGCAGTAAGGCCTGTTGGAAGGCGGGGACACATTAGTGCCTCCCTGCCTCCTGCTGTTTGTTTTCCTTCTGTCCCCAAACCCCAATGAATATAGAAGCTAGATACTCCCACATAACAGTTTTGGCATGGCTAGCTCCTAGATTAGGGAATGGACAAACTAATGTTCTGGAATCCTTGACTTTTAGTAGTTATGATAAACAGGAGAGCCCATTCGCATCTCAGAGTCTCTAGCTCCTCTGCCCCATTAATGGAGGGCCCACCTCCTCCAGGAAGCTCAACATCTCCTGCCCAGGACTCACTGTTTCTATCCAGAGCCATTCATTTGATCTTGTTTACTCTTCTACATCTCTCTGCTTCCTGGACGATGATCACCATTCTCCCAGGTGCACTTAGAGAATGCACTCATCAGGCTACTGGCAAAAGTGTGATGATCCATTGGCACAGGAAAGCTGAAATAGTGATCCACCATGATGAAAGGCCTCAGGCTGAGTGTGATGCTCTCCACACTGCACGAAAGACACCAAAGCAGGATTAGTTACAGGGCTCTGTAAGTTACAGCAAGGGTCTGACTAATGGAGGAAAAAGAAGGATTGTGGGAAAATAAAGACAACAACTATAGATATATCTCAGCTGGCACAGTGCCTGCCTAGCATGTAGCAAGTCCTTGATTCAATGACTAGTGCTGTCCTCATTGGTCTTGGTGGCTCCACTTAAAATCTGAGCACTTGTGAAGTGTAAGCAGGATGATCTAAGCTCAAGGTGAACCTGCAAAGCCAGTGTGAGGACAGCTTGAAAGACATTAGACCCTTCCTCAACAAATCAGAAACTAACCCTACCTTTAAGGCCTCACTTCCCAATCCTTTCTAATAAAAAGAACTTACCATTCTCCCTAACAGTCTTTCATCTTATGGAGATGTACTGGTAGGTAGAGACATCTTTGTAATTAAAGGACATTGCTCTTGCCTTTCCTTAGGTCCACATAGAGGTCAAATGAAAGTGGGTTTGGCCATCTTATCTACTGAGTAATACCCACTTCTGCTAGCATAGTACAATACCTATGACAAACTCATGTAACTATTGTCTATAAAAAAAAAAACCAAACAAGTGGTTGAGAGATGGCTCAGCAATTGAGAGCACAGGCTACTCTCCCAGATGCCCTGAGTTCAATTCCCAGCAACCACAGGGTGGCTTGCAACCATCTCCGAAGTGGGTTCTGATGCCATCTTCTCTTGTAAAGCTATGTGTAGATAAAGTACTCATTTACAGAAAATAAACAAATACTGAATAAACAAAGCAAATAAGACCATAGTTTCCATTTTGACCATATCCATTTTTGACTTATATGACTTTCCAAAAGCCAATCACTGATCAGAATAGCAAACCTGCCCCCTGAACATTAGACACTGCCCTATTAACAAACAACAGCATTCATGAGCAAAGGGACACTGGTCCTAAAGAAACAAGCCAGGGAGAAGCTACCTGATGGACTTCGAAGCTTGATAATCTCTTTGATCCATGACACACCACGGTGATGTTCATGGAGGCTACCTCTGCAAAGCAGAACACCTTCAAGGTCACCTGGGTGCCTAGTTCATCAATGCTCTGAACACAGAGTGCACCCAATGCACAGCCAGGCTGCATCTCTGCTCTAGAAGAAAAGGGCACAGAAGAGGATAGGATGCAACAGTGAAAAGGACAGAAAATTGTTGGGTACAGGTTTCTGGGTAATGCCTCTTTTGTTTTTATTGACCTGTACATTGTTCTATGCTCCCCTTCCTTCCTCCACTCTCTCTTTTTACCCGTTCCTGTGACTGCCATGCTCCCAATTTACTCAGAAGATCTTGTCTTTTTTTCCTTTGTAGGTAGATCCACCTATGTCTCTCTTAGGGTCCTCTTTGTTGTCTAGGTTCTCAGTGGTTAATGCCTCTCAAAGAAAATTACAGATTCTGTTGGTCTTAGGATGGAAACAGCAGTCAGTCAGGCAATGTTTGTGCCAGAGAAACAGGTTTGCACAGACAAGTGCCATGAGGCAAGCAAGACAGTCAGTGGGCAGATAATATGAATGAATTCTGTGTGGTCAGCATGTGATTGATACAGAGATAACTCCACTGTGTGATGTAGTTTGAAGTAGTCTGCTCTTACTGGGCATTAATGTAGTCAAAGTACTAGAATCTGACACATAAGAACCTGATATTTCTTACGGGCAAAAGATGTTCAGGAAGTATCTTTTCAAGTTAAGAAGCTTACAGGCAATGGTCTCCCTGGAGACCACAGATGTGAGGCACAAATTCTGCCTGATGCTAGCAGTGATGTTGGGACAGTGTGTTTGTTAGTTTTCATTATCAGCCTGACCCAAAAGAAAGTCATGTGAAAAAAGACTCTCGGTGAGGGATTACTGACATCAGGTTGACTTTGTCCTGACTTGGGGAGATTTTATAGATTGTTAATTGAGATAAGAAGACTCATCCTAAAATGGGCAGAATCACTTCATTGCCTTGGGCCTGAACTGTATAACAGTGAGGAAATCTGGAGCATACGCAGAGGACTTATGCAGGATCTCTGTCTGCACTATTATATGTTATATAGATCTGGCTGACTGAACTCAGAGGTACACCTGCATCTGCCTGTTGACTGTTTTGATTCAAAGTATTCACCACCAGTTCTGGCCAAAAATTATTAAGAAATATTTACATATATGTGTTAGTTTTTCGAGACAGGGTTTCTCTTTGTAACAGCTCTGGCTATTCTGGAACTCCCTTTATAGACCAGGTTAGTCCCAGAACTACTGAAGAAGAAGCTGGAAGATCTCAAGGAGTTGAAGGCCAGTCTGATCTAAAGAACTAGTTTAGGACAGCCAAGGTCACAAAGAGACATCTTGTCAAAAAAAAAAAAAAAAAAACAGAAAAAAATAAAGAAAATAGACTTTTGTTGGTGGAGTGTAGTTAGAGCTGTGGGCTGCGTTCCTGCCACCCAGCTCACGGCCGCCTGGCTATCTTATGCCCCAAAATAACAACACACAAACTGTATTCATATAAACACTGGTTGGCCCATTTCTATTAATGTGTGTAGCAGCACGAGGTGGTGACTTATCTTGCCTAACCCATATTTAGTAATCTGTGTAGCACCAGTCTTACCGGCAAAGATTCAGCATGTCTGACCTGATGGCTTGCTTCATTGCATCTGCCCTGGAGCGGAGGGGCATGATGTCTGTCTGAGGCGTCTTACCTCACTTCCTCTTCTTCCCAGCATTCTGTTCTGTTTACTCCAGCCACCTATGTTCTAACCTATTAGGCCAAGCAGTTTCTTTATTAATTAACCAATGACCTTCCTCCATCAGTGGAGGCTGCTCATTCATTCTCGGCCACACAGATTTGAAATAACCATATAGAAACTGTATTAATTAAATCACTGTATGTCTTATTAGCTCTAGCGTCTTATTGGCTATCTCTCACATCTTAAATTAACCCATTTCCATTATTTTATATTTTACCATGAGGCTCATGGTTTACTGGCAAGGTTCCAGCACATCTGTATTTGGCAGCAGCTACATGGTGTCCCACTTCCCCCTACGCTGATCATACTAGGGTTCTGGTAAAGCACCAAGCAAATGTATCTCTAGACCATTCACAGTGCAACAGAGGACCCTGTTGACAGTCAGATTCCTGGGCTGTCAGACTCTCAGACATGACCTCTGGTGTAATAAGCCTGCATATGCACCTTGAACAATCTTACCAGTAAGACTCTAGTGATCAAGAATGGTAGGATGCTCCTTCCAGGACAACTCAAAGAGTTTGTGACAGTGCTTGTATTTAAGCTATTAGAGCTTCCCCCTGAATTAAACCCAAGGCCCCACGTCCCCAGGCCTAGCAGCTGTCTTCATAGCCTTGATTGTGCTGAGTAGCAAGGGAAGGTTCTGTGCGCTGTAGGAAATTCAGAATATGTGAGTCTGAAGTTATTGCATCCCTCTGCATGCTCTGGAGCTATCCAGAGGTGGAAGTTTGTATGCATGCTTTAGCAAAGCACATGCTGCTCATCACCGCTCAGTATTCAGTCTTGGTCAATTGCTACCTCATCCCTCTACCTCTTCTTTGTCTGAAATTATCTTGAGCATGATGATCATGGCTGTAACAATGCATAGGCCTCCCAGCACTGGTGCCATTGTGAGCTGCCACTTATCTGACCATCTTTAGTTGTCCTGACACTGGAACCTCCATCTAAGCTGGGTATGCTTTCTTTTGCTACCTGTCTGTTTCCCCAGGGAGATGCAAGCAATGTGAGATTTAATTTCAGTGCTAGTACAAGGCCTTCTTTACAGTAAGCACTTTAAACATACAAGTCAGCCGGGCGGTGGTGGTGTATGCCTTTAATCCCAGCACTTGGGAGGCAGAGGCAGGCGGATCTCTGTTGAGCTCGAGACCAGCCTGGTCTATAAGAGCTAGTTCCAGGACAGGCTCCAAAACCACAGAGAAACCCTGTCTCGAAAAACCAAAAAAAGAAAAGAAAAGAAAAAAAAAACATACAAGTCACAAGGAGGATGCTGTGGCCCAAGCTTTTAATCCCAGTACTCAGAAGGCACAAGCAGGTAGATAGCTGTGATTTTGAGGCCAGTTTGAACTACAGACTGAGTTCCAGGACAGTTAGAGCTACATGGAAAGACACTGTCTCCAAAAAATAAAAGTGAGCTTCAGAGATTTTTCTCAGCAGTTAAGATTACTGGCTACTCTTGTGGAGAAAAGTGTTTGGTTTTCAACAACTATATGGAGGTTCACACATACTTTTCCAGCCACTTAACACACCAAAAACACATGTGGTATCCAAAAATACCTGAAGAAAAAATACCCATATGCATAAAATAAAGAAATTAAAATAAAAGATGTCAAAGAACTACAAGTAGCCTGCTCCAAAAACTCCAACACGTTGATTGGACTCTGTAAGCTACAAGTCCCACTCTGCCCCCAGCCTTTGTATCCCCCATGACCTCAAAGGACCTCTGAAACACAGTCTGCAAATACACAGAGAGGAACAAGAGGTGAGTGACCACCCACCTGGCAGGGCACCCCATTCTCTAGATCCTCCATACCAGGGAAAACTCCCAGGACCCTTGTCTCAGCTTCTCTAGCCAGCCAGTAGGTAAGTATACCATCAATCAGACCCTGTAAGTTACAAGTCTCACTCTGCCCCCAAACCTTCCTATCCCCCATGACCTCAGAGCAACTCTGAAACACAGGCTGAAAGTACATAGAGAGGTTCAAGAGGTAGGCAATTTCAACACCCCTCCCCCACTGATTGGACCCTGTAAGCTACAAGTCCTACTCTACCTCCAAACCCTCCTATCCCCCACAATCTCAGAGGAACTCTGCAGCACTGGATGTGACTTCACAGACAGTACCAAGAGAGGAACTCTGAAGCAAGGCTGTGACTGCACAGAGTAGCCCTAGATAGTGAATCAAAAGAGAAGAACAAGAAAGTGGACCAAGAGAGACCTCCAAAGTGACTCCCCTGAGATACAGACAGTGACAGTACAGAACAGACAAAGAATAGTTTCCGCAGACACAGACAGCCACTAGAATGTTGGACCATGAGGCAAGGACACTGCCAGCACAAATTGGAGGAAGACATGGGTAGGTGCAAATGCAAGAATTCATTCAACAACCTAAAATGCAACTTGGCAACATCAGAACCCAGTGGTCATACAACAGGAAGACTTGATCACTCTAACCCAGAAGAAGCAGAAGATAATGATTTTAAACATAACTTTATGTGAATAATGAAGACATTTAAAGAAAAAATGAAACATTTCCTTAAATAAATGGAGGAAAAGACAAACAAAAACTTGTAAGAAATCAACAAATCTCTTAAAGAAGCCCAAGAAAACCAAGAAAAATCAATCAAACAGGTGAAGCAAACAGTTCAAGACTTGATGACTGAAATAGAGGCAATAAAAAAAAAAACCCACAAACTCAGAAGTTGCGTCCATCCAGAGGGGTGATTGTGTGCCCAACCAGCAGCCGGTCAGATGCCCCAGAAAGGGAGCACAGGCATCCTCTATTGCCTAAACTTTCTGGCCATTCAGAGGGGCTTCTCCCCGGCTACTGCCTTTTTCTTCTTATCCCATCCCAGCTTGCCCCTCAAGCACATCTTTCCATCTGTGGGGTCATAGGATCTCCCAACTCAGCTTGCTTCAGGGCAGAGAGTCTGGGGACAAAGAGGTGAGTGCAACTGCTGTAGGAGTTTCTTTGTTCCACTGATCCTGCACCCAGAAAGCCCGCCCTTTTGTCTGTGAGGTCCCTGACCAGCAGGTGACCCTGATTCTGTACCAGAAATTCCATCCATCTGGAGGAGTAAGTGACTAGCCAGACACCCTGGGAATAGAGCACAGGCACCCCTAATCCCCTAAACTTTCTGACAATTCAGAGGGGCTTCTCCCTGGCTACTGCCTTTCTCTACTTATCCCATCCCAGCTTGTCCCCCCAAGCACTTCTTTTCATCTGCGGGGTCCTTAGATCTACCACTACAGCCTACTTCAGGGTAGAGAGGATCTGAGAGACTCCAGTGCAGAGGGGACCTAAGAGAGGGCAGACCAAGAAAAACCCCCAAGTACGCAGGTAGCCACAGCAAAGATCGGACCAAGCCACCAAGACTCTCCTAACAGCATATGAAGGAAGAGATGGGCAGGTGCCAATGCAAGAATTCCTCCAACAATCTGAAAAACAACATAATAACACCAGAATCCAGCGAACATACAACAGGAAGACTTGAATATCCTAATCCAGAAGAAGTAGAAGAAATAGACTTTAAACATAATATAATGAAAGTGATAGAGTCCCTTAAACAGGATGTGAAAAACTCCCTTAAAGAAATGGATGAGAAAAATAACAAAAAGTTTTAGGAAATGAGTAAATCCCTAAAAGATACCCTAGGAAACCAAGAAAAAGCAATCAAACAGGTAATGGAAACAGTTCAAGACTTGAAAAATGAAATAAAGGTAAAGAAGAAAACACAAACCAAGGGATGGCTGGATATGGAATATCTTGGTAAGTGAACAGGGACTACAGAGACAAGTATAACCAACAGAATACAAGAGATAGAAGAAAGAATCTCAGGCGCTGAAGATACTATAAAAGAAACAAACTCATTGATCAAAGAACACAGCCAATCCAATGAATTCCTAACACAAAACATCCAGGAAATCTGGGACACCATGAAGACCAAACCTAAAAATAATAGGGGTAGAAGAGGGAGAATTACAGCTCAAGGCCTAGAAAATATACTCAACAAAATTATAGAAGAAAATTTTCCCAACCTATAGAAGGATATTCCTATGAAGGTACAAGAAGCATACAGAACACTGACTAGACTAGATCAAAACAAAACTAAACAAAACATCCCCTCAAAAATATAATAATCAAAACACAAAACATACAGAAAAGGAAAGAATATTAATAGCTGCAAAGGAAAAAGGTCAAGTAACATATAAAGGTAAACCTATCAGAATTACACCTGACTTCTCTATGGAAACCATGAAAGCCAGACGGTCTTGGATAGATGTGATGCAAAAACTAAGAGACCATGGATGCAAGCCCAGAATATTATACCCCCGTCAAGCTTTCTTTCACCATCAATAGAGTAAACAAGATATTCCAGGATAAAAACAAATTTAAACAATACGTTGCCACAAACCAGCCTTACAGAAAGTAATAGAAGGAAAATCACAATCCAAGGAACCCAACAATACTCACAATAACTCAGACATCTAACAACCCTCCACAAACACAACTCAAAGAAGGGAAACACAGAAACTCTACCACGGGGGGAAAAAAAAACAGAGTTAACAACCACCGGTCATTAATATCAATATCAATGGACTCAATTCACCTATAAAAAGGCACAGGTTAAGAGAATGGATGCGAAAACAGGATCCAACATTCTGCTGCTTACAAGAAACACACCTCAACCACAAAGACAGACATTTACTCAGAGTAAAGGGCTGGGAAAAGGTTTTTCAATCAAATGGACCAAAGAAACAAGTGGGTGTGGCTATACTAATACTAACAAAATTTACTTCAAACTAAATTCAATAAGAAGAGATGGGGATGGACACTTTATACTCATAACAGGAACAATTCAACAGGATGAAGTCTCAAGCCTGAATATATATGCCCCTAATATAAAAGCACCCACATATATAAAAGAAACATTACTAGAACTCAAAGCACACATCAAATCTCACACACTAATGGTAGGAGACTTCAACACTCCTCTTTCACCAATGGACAGGTCAACCAGACAGAAACATAACAGAGAAATAAGAAAACAAAAAGAGGTAATAAATCAAATGGACTTAACAAACATCTACAGAACATTCCACCCAAATAGGAAAGAATATACCTTCTACTCAGCATCTCATGGAACCTTATCGAAAATTGTTCACATACACAATAACAAAGCAAACTTCCACAGAAACAAAAAATTTTAGTAACCACCTGTGTCTTATCAGATCTCCATGGAATAAAATTAGAATTCAACAACAATTCTACCCCCAGAAAACCTACAAACTCATGGAAACTGAACAGTCAACTACTGAACCACCTCTAGGTCAGGGAAGAAATAAAGAAAGAAATTAAAGTCTTCCTTGAATTCAACAACAACAACAAAAAAAAGACACAACATACCCAAACCTATGGGACACCATGAAAGCAGTGCTAAGGGGAAAGTATATAGCACTAAGTGCTCACATAAAGAAAACAGAAAAAGCTCACATTAGAGACTTAACAGCACAGCTGAAAGCTCTAGAAAAAAAGAAGCAGACTCACCCAGGAGAAGTAGAAGACTGGAAATAATCAAACTGAGGGCTGAAATCAACGAAATAGAAACACAGAAAACAGTCCAAAGAATCAATGAAACAAAGAGCTGGTTCTTTGAAAAAAAAAAATCAACAAGATTGACAAGTCCCTATCCAAATTAATCAAAAGGCAGAGAGAGAAAATGCAAATTAACAAGATCAGAAATAAAAAGGGGGACATAACAACAGACACTGAGGAAATTCAGAGAATAATTAGGTCTTACTACAAAGGCTTATATGTGACAAAGTTGGAAAATGTAAAAGAAATGGACTTGTTTTTAGATAAATACCATATACCAAAATGACTGCTCTTCAGACTGGAGAGGGAGGAGGAAAGGAGTGGGGGGAGGGGGAAAGGAGTGGGAGGAGGGTGAGAGGAGTGGGAGGAGGGTGAGAGGAATGGGGGGAGGGGAGAGGAGAGAGGAGGAGACAGAAATTTTTTCAATAATTCAAAAAAAATTAAATCAAGACCAGGTGAACAATTTAAAAAGACCTATAAGTCATGAGGAAATAGAAGCTGTCATAAAAAAAAAACTCACAACCAAAAAAAGCCCAGGACCAGATGGTTATAATGCAGAATTTTACCAGAACTTCCAAGAAGAGTTGATACTTATGCTCCTTACGGTGTTTCACATAATAGATACAGAAGAGGTTTTATGCAGCTACAGTTACCCTGATACCAAAACCACACAAAGACTCAACCAAGAAAGAGAATCACAGACCAGTCTGGCTCATGAACATCACTGCAAAAATTCTCAATAAAATACTGGCAAACTGAATCCAAGAACACATTAAAAAATTACCCATTATGATCAAGTAGGCTTCATCCCTGAGATGCAGAGCTGAGTCAACATACAAAAATCTATCAATGTAATGCATCATATAAATAAACTGAAAGAAAAATCCATATGATCATTTCATTGGATGCTGAAAAAGCATTTGACAAAATTCAACGCCCCTTTATAATAAAGGTCTTGGAGAGGTTAGGGATTCAAGGATCACATTTAAATATAATAAAAGCAATATACAGCAAGCCAACAGCTAATATAAAATTAAATGGAAACTCAAAGCCATTCCACTAAAATCAGGAACAAGGCTCTCTACTCTCTACATATCTTCAACATACTTCTTGAAGTTCTAGCAATAGCAATAAGACAACATAAGGAGATTAAGGAGATTCGAATTGAAAAGAAAGGAGTCAAACTTTCGTTATTTGCAGATGATATGATAGTATACATCAGTGACTCTAAAAACTCTACCAAAGAACTCCTTCAGCTGATAAATACCTTCAGTGATGTGGCAGGATACAAGATCAACTCAAAAAAATCAGTAGCCCTCCTATACACAAAAAGATAGAGAAGCAGAGAGGGAAATCAGAGAAACTTCACCTTTTATGATAGCCACAAATAAATAGCATAAAGTATCTTGGAGTTACACTAACCAAGGAAGTGTAAGATCTATTTGACAAGAACTTCAAGGCTTTGAAGAAAGAAACTGGAGAGGATATCAGAAAATGGAAGGATCTCCCATGCTCTTGGATGGGTAAGATCAACATAGTAAAAACAGCAGTTCTACCAAAGGCAATCTATAAATTCAACTCCATTCCTATCAAAATCCCAAGAAAAGTCCTCAGAGACCTTTAAAGAACAATAATAAACTTTATATGGAAAAACAAAAAACCCAGGATAGCCAAAACATTCCTATACAATAAAGGTACTTCTGGAGGCATTACCCTCCCTGACTTCAAACTCTATTACGGAGCTACAGTAGTGAAAACAGGTTAGAATTGGCATAAAAACAAAGATGCTGACCAATGGAATCAAATTGAAGACCCAGATATTAACCCACAAACCTATGAACACCTTATTTTCGACAAAGGAGCAAAATATATACAATGGAAGAAAGAAAGCATCTTCAACAAACAGTGCTGGCATAACTGGATGTCAACCTGGACAAGAATGAAAATAGATCCATATCTATCACCATACACAAAACTCAAGTCCAAATGGATTAAAGACCTCAATATCAATCTGAACACACTAAACCTGATAGAAAAGAATTTGGGAGGTAGCCTGCAACACATGGGCACAGGAGACTACTTCCTACATTTAACCCCAGTAGCACAAAAAAACAAGCGTAACATTGAATAAATGGGACCTCCTGAAACTGAGAGGCCTCTTTAATGCAAAGAACACTGTCAGTGAGACAAATCATCCTTCTGAATGGAAGAAGATCTTCATCAATCCCATATCAGACAAAGGTCTGATGTCCAAAATATATAAAGAACTCAAGAAACTGGACATCAAAACTCTAATTAATCAAATTTAAAAATGGGGTACTGAACTGAGCAGAGAATTCTCAGCAAACGAAGTTCAAATGGCCAAAACACACTTAAGGTCAAGTTCAACCTCCTTAGCGATCAGGGAAATGCAAATAAAAACAACTTTGAGATACCATCTTATACCTTTCAGAATGGCTAAAATCAAAAACACCAGTGATAGCCTATGCTGGAGAGGATGTGGAGTAAGGGAAACACTCATCCATTGCTGGTGGGAATGCAAACTTGTGCAACCACTTTGGAAATCAGTTTGGTGGTTTCTCAGGAAATTTCAATCAACCTACCTCAGCATCCAGCAATACCACGCTTGGGAATATACCCAAGAGATGCCCAATCATACTCCAAAAATATTTGTTCAACTATGTTCATAGCAGCTTTATTTGTAATAGCCAGAACCTGGAAACAACCTAGATGTCCCTCAATGGAAGAATGGATAAAGAAAGTATGGAATATATATGCATTAGAGTACTACTCAGTGGTTAAAAAAAAAAACAATGACATCTTGAATTTTGAATGTAAATGGATGGAAATAGAAAACACTTTACTGAGTGAGATAACCCAGACCCAAAAAGATGAATACAGTATGTACTCACTCATTAGTGGACTCTAGCCATAAACAAAGGGCATTTAGCCTATAGTTCACAAGCCTAGAGAAGCCAAATAATGAGGTGAACCCAAAGAAAAACATATATAGATCTTCCTGGAAACTGGAAGCAGACAAGATTGCCAGGCAAAAGTTGGGAGCATGGCGGTAGGAGTGGGGGCAGGGCGGGGGAAAGGGGAGAGGGGGAGAGAGAAGGGAAGGATTGGGGAGAACTTGGAGGAGTGGGAGGGTGGAGATGGAGGAAGGGTGGATATAGGGGCAGGGAAGAAGATATCTTCATTAAGGGAGCCATTTTCATGTTGCCAAGAGACTTGACTCTAGATGGGATCCCAGGTGTCCACGGGGATGCCCCTAGCTAGGTCCTTGGGCAGCAGAGGAGATGGTCCCTGAACGGGCCTTGTCCCAATGTCACACTGATGAATTTCTCGAGCATCACCATAGAACCTTTGTCAGGCAATGGATGGAGAGAGAGACAGAGACCTACATCAGAGCACTGGACTGAGCTCCAAAGTGTTGTTGTTTTAGCTGCGGGTTGCATTCCGCCACCCAGCTCCCGCCACCGGCTAGCTTTACCCGAAATAACAACACACAAATTGTATTCTTTTAAACACTGCTTGACCCATTAGCTCTAGTCCTTACTGGCTAATTCTGATATCCCGATCAACCCATCTCTAATAAACTGTGTAGCACCGGTCTTACCGGGAAAGATTCAGCATGTCTGACCTCGTGGCTGGCTGCATGGCTATCACATCTGCCCAGGAGAGGGGAGCATGGTGTCTCTGTCTGAGGTGTCTACCTCACTTCCTCTTCCTCTCAGCATTCTGTTCTGTTTACTCCTCCCACCTATGTTTTAACCTATGAGGCCAAGCAGTTTCTTTATTACTTAACCAATGACCTTCCTCCTTCACTAAAGGTCCAGTTGAAGAGCAGAAGGAGGGAGAAGATAAGCAAGAAGGTCAAGTCTGTGAGGGGGTTGGTCCACCCACTGAGACAGTGTCCTGATCTAATGGGAACTCACCAAATCCAGCTGGACTGGGACTGAATGAGCATGTAATCTCTGAATCTGGCTGACAGTGGGGACTGACTGAGAAGCCATTGATAATGACACTGGGACTTGTTTCTACTGCATGTACTGGCTTTTGGGAACCCTAGTCTACTTGGATGCACACCTTCCTAGGCCTGGATGGAGGGGGGAGGGCCTTGGACTTCCCACAGGGCAGGGTACCATGCCCTCTCTTAGGAGTGCAGGGGGAAAGAGGAGGGTGAGTGGGGGAGTGGAAGTGGAATGGGAGGTGGGAGGGAAGTGGAAATTTTTGAATGAAAAAATAAAAAAAGAAAATAAATCAAAATATCATTTGCAGTATTTTTCAAAGAAAACTTTAACTAACAGATGCCAAAGAGATGCAACTGAAATTAACAAGAAATGACATGACCATTGTGTTTCAATATGAATGATAGGATACTTAAGCTAGACCCACTTCGGGAATTAAAACAGAATCATCATCACAGCATTAACTCCAGTCAACGAAATGCAGGGGGATGAATGCACCCAAAACTTAAGAAGGCACGTGCTTAATGCAGTCTGTAAATCCCCAAGAAATGAAAGTGTACAAAATGACACCTATTTATCTCAGAATCATCTCAGCTCATGGGAACGCCTCTACAGACAATGACCTTTCAAAATCTGGAGCACTTTTCAGACCCGGAAAATGGAACGGTTTAAAAACAGGAATGAGTGACTTCTGGAAATAAATGGGGATGATAAGGCAGTGACAGTAGTAAGCATTAAAAGATACATCACTTTGGCAATGAACTCTCAAAAGAGCTTCATTATGGAGTAGAAAAGCAAAGACCGAACACCAAAATCCAATTTTCATTATGAATTCCTGAATTCACAGTAGGGTCTAGAAACTTAACGTGACCCAATCTTTCAGAGGCAAGATGGGGTGGGAATGGGGGTAGACAGTTTCTCAACTAGAAGAAAACAGGGTTTTCTACATCGTTTCATGCACCCCGCGAGTTCTATTTACCAAAAGCGGCGACTAGCTGGGTATGCACTAGGGCCCCAGCTTAGGATCTGAATGCAGTTTTATGAGCATTGGTCACATCCCCTTCCCCAGAGAAAGCGTGGGAAAATGCTCTAAGACTGCAAGGGCACAGAGTGCTTACCTGACTGATCCACTGTTCTAGGGAGCTCTTTCCTGCAATGTCCACGCGGAGCACCTGTCCCTCAGAATAAAGTCCCAGCAGGAGCCACTGAAGATGGTCGCAAGAGAATGCAGATACATGGAGGCTGGGATCCGCGGCCGCGCCACCCACCCCTGGCCACAGATGCTAGGGGAAGGGTGGGTCCACCACCCGCGTTGCTCTCGCCTGACCCGGGTCCTGTATCTCGCGCATGGTCGCGGGCACCCGAGGCAGAGAAGCCATTGCGCGCGACGGCTCCTCAGATGCCCAGACTTCCCTCAACGACTTTGAGCCCTCACTGGTCGGCTCCCCGGGCTCACCCGCGGCCAAGTCCGAGCAGCTCCGCGCCTTGGCGGTGACAGACGATAGGCGGCAGCTCCTTGGCGGCGGCTGGGGAGAGGTGGAGGCTTCGCGGTAGTGAAGGAGCCCAGAAGCTTAACAGGGGTCTCCTTGACTACCCCTGCAACAGCCTCGCCCACCCGCGCTTGTGCTGCCTGTGGACTTGGAGTAGACAGCTGAGCACCCAGTGAACGCCCCTTCTGGGGGCGGGGCTTCTGAGGAGCTGTTGACAGTTGATCTCTTCTGGGGAATGAGAGTCACTTTAAGAACTGGAACCCCTGTGGTCAATCATGTCTCAGTGGATGCCCAACTCCAGTCCCTATACTGGCAGCACAAACTGAACCCAGGGAATTATGATATATAAAAAAAGTTGAGAGAGCGGGGAGTGCCTGCCTTCCAGGCAGTAAGGGAGCTTGGGCACCTACAGCTGGTGCTCCAGGATCTCCAGTGTTCTCCTGCACCCCGTGCTGTCTCCCACCCCCTTCTTCTTGTCCCTGGATCTGTGAGCTACCAGGCGGCCCTGGTTAGGTGCTGACCGAATTCCATCTGGACGGGTGAGTGTCTACTATCCAGGCGCCTTGTGCCTCAGAAGCTAGCACAAACCCCCTCCCCCCAGCTCCTTCTGCAGGGCTGCCTTTCTTAGGGCACGACCCAATCCCCCCGCACCCCACCCCTTAACCCTGCCCTGTGGTTTGCTAGGACCAGAGCTCAGACCGGTTTTAAGCTCTTTCACTAAGGCTATCCACCCAGAGCGGGGAGTGCCTGCCTTCCAGGCAGGTCTCAAGGTTCCCAGTAAGGGAGCTTGGGCACCTACAGCTGGTGCTCCAGGGTTGCCATCTGAGTTGTGCTGAGGAGTTCCATCTGGACGGGTTGGTTCCTGTTTCTACACTGAAGAGATACACCCAGAGAGTCAGTCACAGCAAAGACTGGACCAAGACACCAGGCCTCTCCTGGCTCCATTTGAAGCAAGAGATGGGAAGGCGCCAATACAAGAATTCCTCCAACAACCTGAAAGGCAACATGACATCACCAGAACCCAGGGATCCCGAAATAAGAAGAATTGTACACCCTACTCCAGAAGAATTAGAAGAAATCGACTCAAAAATGAATTATATGAAAATAATAGAGGACCCTAAACAGGAGGTGAAAAACTGCCATAAACAATTAGAGATGACAAACAAAAAAGTAGAGGAAATGAATAAATCGCTCAAAGATACCCAAGAAAACCAAGAGAAGCAAGAAAAAGCAATCAAACAGATAAGGGAAGCGGTTCAAGACTTAAAGAATGAAATGGAAGTAATGAAGAAAACACAAACCGAGGGAAGGATGGAGATGGAAAACCTGGGTAAACGAACAGGAACCACAGAGACAAGTACTACCAACAGATTACAAGATAGAAGAAAGAATGTCAGACACTGAAGATACCATAGAGAAAATAAACACATTGATCAAAGAAAATAGCAAATCCAACAAATTCTCATCACAAAACATTCAGGAAATATGGGACACAATAAAAAGACCAAACCTAAGAATAATTGGGATAGAAGAAGGAGAAGTACAGCTCAATGGTCCAGAAAATATATTTAATAAAATTATAGAAGAAAACTTTCCCAACCTAAAGAAAGATATTCCTTTGAAAGTTCAAGAAGCATACAGAACACCGAATAGACTGGACCAAAAAAAAAAAAACATCTCCTCGCCATATAATAATCAAAACATACAGAATAAAGAAAGAATATTAAGATCTGCAAAGGAAAAAGGTCAAGTTACTTATAAAGGTAAACCTATCAGACTTACACCTGACTACTCTATGGAAACCATGAAAGCCAGAAGGTCCTGGATAGATGTACTGCAGAAGCTAAGAGAACATGGATGCAAGCCCAGACTACTATACCCAGCCAAGCTTTCATTCACTATAAATGGAGAAAACAAAATTTTCCAGGATAAAAACAAATTTAAACAATACGTAGCCACAAATCCAGCCTTACAGAAGGTAATAGAAGGAAAATCACAAACCAAGGAGTCCAACAATGACCACACTAACTAAAACATCTAGAAACCCTTCACCAGTGCAACCCAAAGAAGGCAAACATACAAACTCTATGACTAAAAAACTGACTGGAGTTAACAACCACTGGTCATTATTATCCCTTAATGTCAATGGACTCAACTCACCTATAAAACGGCACAGGCTAAGAGACTGGATACGCAAACAGGATCCAACATTCTGCTGTTTACAAGAAACACACCTCAACCACAAAGACAGGCACCTACTTAGAGTAAAGGGATGGGAAAAGGTTTATCAAGCAAATGGACCTAAGAAACAAGCAGGTGTGGCCATACTAATTTCTAACAAAGTTGACTTCAAACTTAAATAAATCAGAAGAGATGGAGAGGGACATTTTATATTCATAACAGGAACAATTCATCAGGATGAAGTCTCAATCCTGAATATCTATGCCCCTAATATAAAAGCACCCACATACGTAAAAGAAACCTTACTGAAACTCAAGGCTGCCATCAACCGCACACGCTAATAGTAGGAGATTTCAACACTCCTCTTTCACCAATGGACAGGTCAATCAGACAGAAACCTAACAGAGAAATTAGAGAATTAATGGAGGTAATGAATCAATTGGACTTAATAGACATCTATAGAATATTCCACCCAAATAGGAAAGAATACACCTTCTTCTCTGCAGCTCATGGAACCTTCTCGAAAATTGACCACATCCTCGGTAACAAAGCAAACTACCACAGTTACAAAAAAATATCCATAACCACCTGTGTATTATCAGATCACCATGGACTAAAGTTAGATTTCAACAACAATGCTACCCCCAGAAAGCCTATAAACTCATGGAAACTGAATAGTCAACTATTGACCCACACCTGGATCAAAGAAGAAATAAAGAAAGAAATTAAAGTCTTCCTTGAATTCAATGAAAATAAAGAAACAACATACTCAAACTTATGGGACACTTTGAAAGCTGTCCTAAGGGGAAAGTTCATAGCCCTTAGTGCCCACTTAAAGAAAACAGAGAAAGCATACATTGGAGACTTAACAGCCCACCTGAAAGCTCTAGAAAAAAAAGAAGCAGACTCACCTAGGAGGAGTAGAAGACTGGAAATAGTCAAATTGAGGGCGGAAATCAACAAAATAGAAACACAGAAAACAATCCAAAGAATCAATGAAACAAAAAGCTGGTTCCTGGAAAAAATCAACAAAATTGATAAACCCCTATCCAAACTAATCAAACGGCAGAGAGAGAATTTGCAAATTAATAAGATCAGAAATGAAAAGGGGGACATAACCACAGACATAGAGGAAATTCAGAGAATCATTAGATCTTACTACAAAAGCCTGTATGCCACAAAACTGGAAAATGTAAAAGAAATGGACACTTTTTTAGATAAATACCAGATACCAAAGTTAAATCAGGACCAGGTGAACAATCTAAATAGACCTGTCAGTCGCGAAGAATTAGAAGCTGTTATCAAAAACCTCCCTACCAAAAAAAGCCAAGGACCAGACGGTTTCAATGCGGAATTCTACCAGAATTTCCAAGAAGACCTAATACCTATACTCCTTAAGGTATTTCACAATATAGAAACAGAAGAGTCATTGCCAAATTCCTTTTATGAAGCTACAGTTACTCTGATACCAAAACCACACAAAGACTCAACCAAGAAAGAGAATTACAGGCCAATCTCACTCATGAACATCGACGCAAAAATCCTCAACAAAATACTGGCAAACCGTATCCAAGAACACATTAGAAAAATTATCCATTTTGATCAAGTAGGCTTCATCCCAGAGATGCAAGGCTGGTTCAACATACGAAAATCTATCAATGTAATCCATCACATAAATAAACTGCAAGAAAAAACCATATGATCATTTCATTAGATGCTGAAAAAGCTTTTGACAAAATTCAACATCCCTTTATGATAAAAGTCTTGGAGAGATTAGGGATACAAGGGTCATACCTAAATATAATAAAAGCTATTTACAGCAAACCGACAGCTAACATCAAACTAAACGGAGAGAAACTCAAAGCCATCCCACTTAAAACAGGAACACGACAAGGCTGTCCACTCTCTCCATACCTCTTCAATATAGTGCTTGAAGTTTTAGCAATAGCAATAAGACAACACAAGGGGATCAAGGGGATTCGGAATTGGAAAGGAAGAAGTTAAACTTTCGTTATTTGCAGATGATATGATAGTGTACATAAGCGACCCCCAAAACTCCACCAAAGAACTCCTACAGCTGATAAACACCTTTAGTAATGTGGCTGGATACAAGATCAACTCCAAAAAATCAGTCGCCCTCCTATACACAAAGGATATGGAAGCAGAGAGGGAATTCAGAGAAGCATCACCTTTCACGATAGCCACAAACAGCATAAAATATCTTGGGGTAACGCTAACCAAAGAAGTGAAGGATCTATTTGACAAGAACTTTAAGGCATTGAAGAAGAAATTGAAGAGGATACCAGAAAATGGAAGGATCTCCCTTGCTCGTGGATTGGGAGGATCAACATAGTAAAAATGGCAATCCTACCAAAGGCAATTTATAGATTCAATGAAATCCCCATCAAGATCCCATTAAAATTCTTCACTGATCTTGAAAGGACAATAATCAACTTTATATGGAATAACAAAAAACCCAGGATAGCCAAAACAATCTTATACAATAAAGGAACGTCTGGAGGCATTACCATCCCTGACTTTAAACTCTATTACAGACCTACAGTAATGAAAACAGGGTGGTATTGGCATAAAAATAGAGAAGTCGACCAATGGAATCGTATAGAAGACCCGGATTTTAACCCACAAACCTATGAACACCTCATTTTCGATAAAGGTGCTAAAAGTATACAATGGAAGAAAGAAAGCATCTTCAACAAATGGTGCTGGCACAACTGGATGTCAATCTGTAGAAGAATGAAAATAGACCCATATCTATCACCATGCACAAAACTCAAGTCCAAATGGATCAAAGACCTCAATATCAATCTGAACACACTGAACCTGATAGAAGAGAAAGTGGGAAGTACCCTACAACAGATGGGCACAGGCGATCGCTTCCTAGGTATAACCCCAGCAGCACAGTCATTAAGGGCAACATTGAATAAATGGGACCTACTGAAACTGAGAATCTTCTGTAAAGCAAAAGACACTGTCACTAAGACAAAAAGGGAACCCACTGACTGGGAGAAGATCTTCACCAACCCCGCAACAGACAAAGGTCTGATCTCCAAAATGTATAAAGAACTCAAGAAACTAGACTTTAAAATGCTAATTAACCCAATTAAAAAATGGGGCACTGATCTGAAGAGAGAATTCTCAACAGAAGAAGTTCAAATGGCCAAAAGGCACTTAAGGTCATGCTCAGCCTCCTTAGCAATCAGGGAAATGCAAATCAAAACAACATTGATATATCACCTTACACCTGTCAGAATGGCTAAAATCAAAAACACCAATGATAACCTTTGCTGGAGAGGCTGTGGAGAAAGGGGTACCCTCATCCATTGCTGGTGGGAGTGCAGACTTGTGCAGCCACTTTGGAGAGCAGTGTGGCGGTTTCTCAGGAAAATTGGGATCAACATACCCATGGACCCAGCAATGCCACTCTTGGGAATATACCCACGAGATGCCCGATCATATGACAAGGACATTTGTTCAACTATGTTCATAGCAGCACTGTTTGTAATAGCCAGAACCTGGAAACAACCTAGATGCCCTTCAATGGAAGAATGGATGAAGAAAGTATGGAATATATATACATTAGAATACTACTCAGCGGTAAAAAACAATGACTTCGCGAAGTTTGCATGCAAATGGATGGAAATAGAAAACACTATCCTGAGCGAGGTAACCCAGACCCAAAAGGATGAACATGGGATGTACTCACTCATAATTGGTTTCTAGAGATAAATAAAGGTCAGTGAGTCTATAATTTGATATACTAAAGAAACTAAATAAGAAGGTGAACCCAAAGAAAAGCATATAGCTATCCTCCTGGTTATGGGAAGTAGACCAGATTGCCAGGCAAAAATTTGGGATCTTGGGGGTGTGGTAGGAGGGGGGTAAGGGGAGAAGGGGAGAGAAATGTGAGAAGGGGAGGGTGGGGGGAACTTGGGGAAACGGGATGATTGGGATAAAGGAATGTGGGTTAGGGGAGCAGAGAAGCACACATCTTAATTAAGGGAGCCATCTTAGGGTTGGCAAGAGACTTGGATCTAGAGGGGCTCCCAGGTGCCCAGGGCGATGTCCCCAGTTAGCTCCTGGGGCAGCTGTGGATAGGGGAACCTGAAATGACTCTATCTCATAGCCATACTGATGAATATCTTGCATATCACCATAGAAACTTCATCTGGCGATGGATGGAGATAGAGACAAAGACCCACACTGGAGCACTGGACTGAGCTCCCAAAGTCCCAATGAGGAGCAGAAGGAGGGAGAATATGAGCAAAGAAGTCAGGACCACAAGGGTGTGCGCCCACCAGTGGAGACAGTGGGGCTGATTCTTTGGGAGCTCACCAAGGCCAGCTGGACTCTGACTGAAATAGCATGGGATAAAACCGGACTCTCTGAATTTGACGGACAATGAGGGCTGCTGAGAAGCCGAGGACCATGGCACCGGGTTTTGATCCTACTTCATGCTCTGGCTTTGTGGGAGCCTACCCAGTTTGGATGTTCACCTTCCTAGACCAGGATTGAGGGGGGAGGACTTTGGACTTTCCTCAGGGCAGGGAACCCTGACTGCTCTTCAGGCTGGAGAGGGAGGGGGAGGAGTGGGGGGAGGGGAGGAGGAGAGGGAGGAGTGGGAGGGAAATGGGAGGCAGGGAGGAGGCAGAAATTGCTTTTTTTTTCCAATAAGAAAAAAAAAAGTTGAGAGGGATGGCGTGGGTGAATATGTCCAAAATATGTTATATGCATGTATGAAAGTATCAAAGAATTATATAATCACTTGCCCCTCCTCTCAGTGCTGGGACTACTGGATTGAACCTGTGCAAATCTTGTGATTGCTGCCACAGTCTACATGAGTTCATAGGTACATCAGTCCTTCTGTGCCTGGAAGTCACTGTTTCCTTGGAGTCATGCATCACCTCTGGCTCTTACAATTTTTCTGCCTCCTCTCCTCACACCTCTCTGAGCCTTGTGGAGAGGGGTTCAGTCAAAACATCCCATTTAGGACTCAATGTCCCAATGTTTGTCACTTTCTACACATTGTGCACTCGGGGGTTTCCCATCTACAAGAAGAAGAAGCTTCTCTGATGTGGACTGGGCACGGCGCCATTAAGAGACATTTTATTGTTATGTTTCTTTATCAGAATAATAATAGCAGGCCTCCCCTAAGACAGTGACGTATCAGTTTGGGGTTCTAAGCCACTTTGTCAGTGTAGGTCTGAGCTTTATCTCATGGAATCACAAAGTGGCCTCAAACTAGAATGTCTCACTGTTGTAAGTCACAGGTTTGTAGTTTGGTAATATTGCTGATTACCTTTATCTTTTGGTATCAAGTAGAATAGCTTCTACTACCATGGGGGCTAATCAATAAAGGCAAAATTTCTAATTAGGCAGTATATTTGATGATAGAAGTGAATGATATTTTCAGCAATAGAGCCTTACTATCAGTTTATGGAAAGTAATCACTGGCATTGGAAATTACCTAATATATTTGGGGGTTTCCATGGGGCCTCTTTGGCCAAAAGCTCAGTAAGGTATCACCCATTTCTGGCACTGGAGGTTTTACTTGGTGGCATAAAATGTCCAATTGTCTCCACTGTTATTTGGTAACTCCATTTAGATCCCTTTTAAACATATATGTGTTTTAGGAATCTTCTACAGTAGTAGGTCTCCACGTTGGTTTCTCAAATGTCCTTCAGTGTTGTCCTCCCCATAGTCCCTCCTTTACCCTTTTCACTCATATTCTCCCATTTTAATTCTCCTAGTATCCCTGTCTCTCCACAACAACATATTCTATCTTTTTATTCCTTAGGGGAGTCTCCCTCCTTCCCCAACTACATTATTTGGTATCCAACTTCTGTGGTTATCTGGACAATAACTACATATATTGAAAGCTTAAAAGCTAGCATGTACATATGAGAGAAAACATACAATATCTTTTAGGATCTATGTTACCTCAGTTGAGATGATGTTTTCTAGCTCTATGCATTTACCTGAGAATTTTATGATTTTTTAATAGTTGAATAATATTCCATTGTCTAAATGTATCACATTTTTATTATCCATTCATCAGTTGGTGGACATCTAGGCTGTTACCAGTTTCTAGCTATGATGAATATAGCAGCAGTGAATATAAATCAGCAAGTATTTTCATATTTGGGATATATACACAAGAATGACTTAGCTAGATCTTGAAGTAGATTGGTTTCTAGCTTCCTTGGGAACCACAGTGGTTAGAGAAGGTTTACTCCCACCAGCAATAAATAAGTGTCACCTTTTCTCTACATCATTGACAGCACATGCTCTATTTTATTGATATTAGCAATTCTGGCTGGTATAAGAGGAAATCTCAAAGTGCTTTTAATTTGCATTTCCCTGGTGGCTAAAGATGTTGCACATGTCTTTAAAGGTTTCTCAGCCATTTCTGTTTCGTTTTCTTGAGGGTTCTGTGCTTAGTTCTCTATCCCAAGTTTGAATTGAATTATTTGTTTTCTTGATGTTCAGCTTTTAATTTATATGTTTTAGACATTAATCATCCATCAGATGACTACTTGATGGAGAGATTTCCCCACTCTATAGGCTGCTGCTTTGCCCAAATGATAATGTCCTTTACCATATAGAAGTTTCTCAGCTTCATGAGGTCCCATTTATTAATCATTGGTCTTAATGCCTCTGCTATCAGTGTTCTGTTCAGGTTATACAGGTTAAAGAAAGAATATTAAGAGCTGCAAAGGAAAAGGGGCAAGTAACTTATAAAGGTAAACCAATCAGACTTACACCTGACTTCTCTATGGAAACTATGAAAGCCAGAAGGTCCTGGATAGAGGTTCTGCAAAAACTAAGGGATCATGGATGCAAACCCAAACTACTATACCGAGCCAAGCTATTGTTCACTATCAATGGAGAAAACAAGACTTTCCAAGATAAGGACAAATTTAAACAATACGTAGCCACAAACCCAGCCCTACAGAAAATAATAGAAGGAAAATCACAACCTAAAGAATCCAGCATTGCCAACACTGCCTACAATAACTCAGGCGTCTAGCGAACCTTCACCGGCACACCTCAAAGAAGGGAGACACACAAACGCTACTACCAAAACCAATAATAATAACCGGAGTAAACAACCACTGGTCATTAGTATCACTTAATATTAATGGCCTCAATTCACCCATAAAAAGGCACAGGCTAAGGGACTGGATACGAAAACAGGACCCAACATTCTGCTGTTTGCAAGAAACACATCTCAACCACAAAGATAGGCATCCACTCAGAGTAAAAGGTTGGGAAAAGGTGTTTCAAGCAAATGGTCCTAAGAAAAAAGCAGGTGTGGCCATACTAATTTCTAACAAAACTGACTTCAAACTAAAGTCAATTAGAAGAGATCGAGATGGACACTTTATACTCATAACAGGAACAATTCATCAGGATGAAGTCTCAATCCTGAATATCTATGCCCCTAACATAAAAGCACCCACCTATGTAAAAGAAATATTACTAGAACTCAAGGCAGACATCAAACCACACACACTAGTAATAGGAGACTTCAATACACCTCTTTCTCCAATGGACAGGTCCATCAGACAGAAACCTATTGAGAATTAAGAGAATTACTGGAGGTAATGAAGCAAATGGACTTAACAGACATCTATAGAACATTCCACCCAAAAAGGAAAGAATATACCTTCTTCTCTGCAGCTCATGGAACCTTCTCAAAAATTGACCACATACTCGGAAACAAAGGAAACCTCCACAGATACAAAAAAAAAAAAAAAAATCAGTGTCCACCTGTGTCTTATCAGATCACCACGGACTAAAGCTAGAAGGCAATAACAATGCTACCACCAGAAAGCCGACAAACTCATAGAAACTGAACAGTCAACTACTGAACCACACATGGGTCAAGGAAGAAATTAAGAAAGAAATTAAAGTCTTCCTTGAATTTAATGAAAATAAAGAGACAACACACTCAAACCTATGGGACACGTTGAAAGCAGTGCTAAGAGGAAAGTTCATAGCACTAAGTGCCCACTGAAAGAAAACAGAGAAAGCATACATTGAGGACTTAACAGCACACCTGAAAGCTCTGGAAAAAAAAAGAAGCAGATGCGCCCAGGAGGAGTAGAAGACTGGAAATAATCAAACTGAGGGCAGAAATCAACAAAATAGAAACACAGAAAACAGTCCAAAGAATCAATGAAACAAAAAGTTGGTTCTTTGAGAAAATCAACAAGATCAACAAACCCCTATCCAAACTAATTAAACAACAGAGAGAGAACATGCAAATAAATAAGATCAGCAATGAAAAGGGGGACATAACCACAGACACAGAGGAAATTCAGAGAATCATTAGATCTTACTACAAAAGCCTGTATGCCACAAAACTGGAAAATGCAAAAGAAATGGACAGTGTTTTAGATAAGTACCACATACCAAAGCTAAACCAAGACCAGGTGAACGATCTAAATAGACCTGTTAGTCGCGAAGAACTAGAAACTGTTATAAAAAATCTCCTACCAAAAAAAGCCCAGGACCAGATGGTTTCAATGCAGAATTCAACCAGAACTTCCAAGAAGAGCTAATACCTATACTACTTAATGTAGTTCACAATATAGAAACAGAAGAGTCATTGCCAAATTCCTTTTATGAAGCCACAGTTACCCTGATAACAAAACCACACAAAGACCCAACCAAGAAAGTGAATTATAGGCCTATCTCACTCATGAATATCGACGCAAAAATTCTCAATAAAATATTGGCAAACCGAATCCAAGAACACACTAGAAAAATTATCCATTATGATTAAGTAGGCTTCATCCCAGAGATGCAGGGCTGGTTCAACATACGCAAAACTATCAATGTAATCCACCATATAAATAAACTGAAAGAAAAAAACCATATGATCATTTCATTAGATGCTGAAAAAGCATTCGACAAAATTCAACACCCCTTTATGATAAAGGTCTTGGAGAGATTAGGGATACAAGGGTCATGCCTAAATATAATAAAAGCTATTTACAGCAAGCCGACAGCTAACATTAAATTGAATGGAAAGAAACTCAAAGCCATCCCACTAAAATCAGGAACAAGACAAGAATGTCCACTCTCTCCATACCTCTTCAATATAGTGCTAGAAGTTCTAGCAATAGCAATTAGACAACATAAGGGGATCAAGGGGATTCGTATTGGAAAGGAAGAAGTTAAGCTTTCGTTATTTGCAGAGGATATGATAGTATACATAAGCGACCCCAAAAACTCTACCAAAGAACTCCTACAGCTGATAAACGCCTTTAGTAATGTGGCAGGATACAAGATCAACAACAAAAAATCAGTGGCCTTCCTATACACTAAGGATAAGGAAGCAGAGAGGGAAATCAGAGAAGCATCACCTTTCACGATAGCCACAAATAGCATAAAATATCTTGGGGTAACTCTAACCAAGGAAGTGAAAGATCTATTTGACAAGAACTTTAAGTCTTTGAAGAAAGAAATTGAAGATGACACCAGAAAATGGAAGGATCTCCCTTGCTCTTGGATTGGGAGGATCAACATAGTAAAAAATGGCAATTCTACCAAAAGCAATTTATAGATTCAATGCAATCCCCATCAAAATACCATCAAAATTCTTCACAGATCTGGAGAAGACAATAATCAACTTTCTATGGAAAAACAAAAAACCCAGGATAGCCAAAACAATCTTATACAATAAAGGAACGTCTGGAGGCATTACCATCCCTGACTTCAAACTCTATTACAGAGCTACAGTATTGAAAACAGCTTGGTATTGGCATAAAAACAGAGAAGTCGACCAATGGAATCAAATGGAAGACCCTGACTTTAACCCACAAACATATGAACACCTGATTTTCGATAAAGGAGCTAAAAGTATACAATGGAAAAAAGAGAGCATCTTCAACAAATTGTGCTGGCATAACTGGATGTCAATCTGTAGAAGAATGAAAATAGATCCATATCTATCACCATGCAAAAAACTCAAGTCCAAGTGGATTAAAGACCTCAATATCAGTCTGAACACGCTGAACCTCATAGAAGAGAAAGTGGGAAGTACTCTACAACAAGTGGGCACAGGAGACCACTTCCTACGTAAAACCCCAGCAGCACAGACAGTAAGGGCCTCATTGAATAAATGGGACCTACTGAGACTGAGAAGCTTCTGTAAAGCAAAGGATACTGCCGCTAAGACAGAAAGGCAACCCATTGACTGGGAGAAGATCTTCACCAACCCCGCAACTGACAAAGGTCTGATCTCCAAAATATATAAAGAACTCAAGAAACTAGACCGTAAAAGGCTAATCAACCCATTTATAAAATGGGGCACTGAGCTGAACAGAGATCTCTCAACAGAAGAAGTTCAAATGGCCAAAAGACACCTAAGGTCATGCTCAACTTCCTTAGCGATCAGGGAAATGCAAATCAAGACAACTTTAAGATACCATCTTACACCTGTCAGAATGGCAAAAATAAAAAACACCAATGATAGCCTTTGCTGGAAAGGGTGTGGAGAAAGGGGTACACTCATCCATTGCTGGTGGGAATGCAAACTTGTGCAACCACTTTGGAAAGCAGTATGGAGGTTTCTCAGGAAATTCGGGATCAACCTACCCCTGGATCCAGCAACACCACTCTTGGGAATATACCCAAGAGAGGCCTTATCATACAACAAAAGTATATGCTCTACTATGTTCATAGCAGCACTGTTTGTAATAGCCAGAACCTGGAAACAACCTAGATGCCCTTCAATTGAAGAATGGATGAAGAAAGTATGGAATATATACATATTAGAGTACTACTCAGCAATAAAAAACAAGGACTTCTTGAAGTTTGCAGGCAAATGGATGGAAATAGAGAACACTATCCTGAGTGAGGTAAGCCAGACCCAAAAAGAGGAACATGGGATGTACTCACTCATATTTGGTTTCTAGACATAAACAAAGGACATTGAGCCTCTAATACCTGATCTTAGAGAAGCTAAATAAGAAGGAGAACCCAAAGAAAAACATATAGGCATCCTCCTGAATATTAACCTTCATCAGGCGATGAAAGGAGACAGAGACAGAGACCCACATTGGAGCACCGGACAGAAATCTCAAGTTCCAAATCAGGAGAAGGAGAGAGAGCACGAGCAAGCAACTCAGGACCGCGAGGGGTGCACCCACACACCGAGACAATGGGGATTTTCTACCGGGAACTCACCAAGGCCAGCTGACCTGGGTTTGAAAAAGCCTGGGATAAAACCGTCTTGGGAAAAAACATAGAGACAATGAGGACTACTGAGATCTCAAGAACAATGGCAATGGGTTTTTGATCCTCCTGCACGTATTGGCTTTGTGGGAGCCTAGGCAGTTTGGATGCTCACCTTACTAGACCTGGATGGAGGTGGGTGGTCCATGGACTTCCCACAGGGCAGGGAACCCTGGTAGCTCTTTGGGCTGGAGAGGGAGGGGGACTTGACTGGGGGAGGGGGAGGGAAATGGGAGGCTGCGGTGGGGAAGAGACAGAAATCTTGAATAAATAAATAAATAAATAAATAAAACCAAAGGGGGGCAAAGAAAAGAAAGAAACCCTGTCTCGATAAATAAGAAAAGAAAGAGAAAAAAAAACTTTTCTGACAAGGAGAATTTTATAATGATTGTGTGGTCGAGGGAGCCCTGGATGCTGGTTCTGCCTGCCTTGTCCTTTCAATATGGCAGCTGGCTCTGCCAGCTCTGGGAGCTGTGTTCACTGCCCCAGCTCCAGGGATGCGGCAGTCTATGTTGCTTTCATTAAGCAATTTGCTGCATGCGGCTCTCAAACCCCATAAGTGTTCCATACAGGACCTCCCAATAGCGTCAGACCATTTGTACCACCAGCATGAACCAGGAAGCTGACTCTTAAAGGAGTTTTACAGGTTTTGCTGCTAATACTGAGTCAGGAAGCTTCTCTTACAGGATTCTCACCTCTGTTTGCTACCAGCAAATAGAATCTATCGAAAAAATGTGGCTACCAAGGAGCTGCACTTGGCTTCTGTTTTTGTGGGCCTAGAAGCCCCCTATTTTAAGCTATTTTAGGTTTTACATGGATCCATGCCACAGACGGTGGGCACCACATGCAAATGTTGACTGCACTTTAGTTTCCTGGCCACACAGACTTGAATAATCACACAGAACTATACTAATTATATATTAATTACAACATTGTTTGGCCAATGTCTTAGGCATATTCTTAGCTAGATTTTATATCTTAAATCAACCCATTTCTATTAATCTTTGTGTCACCACAAGGCAGTGGCTAACTGGTAAGATTCTGGCATCTTTCTTCTTCAGCAGCTACAGATCATCTCCTTGAGTCTGCCTACCCTCTGTCTATTGTCTGTTTGTATTTCCCACCTGGCTTTACTCTGCTGAACCATTGGCCAAAGCAGCTTTATTCATCAACCAATAAAAGCAACACAAATACAGAAGGACATCCCACATGAGTAGTGGTCATGCCTGTGGCACAGTACCATCTTTTCTACCTCCCAATTGCTTACACCAGCATCTACACTAAATCTTCCCAACAAAGTGTGTGTGCAACACTCACTAAGTGCACATGTCTTGCAACCAGCTCTGTGTACATAGTGAGGGTCACTTTTCCCACTTTACACACAAGGAAGCTAGAACTCAAAAGTGAATACCAATCTGAGGCCACAATGGGAGGGGAAAGACTAAGACACAATCATAAAAATACATAATACCAAGATAAATTCAGCCATAGTCCCTTCACTGAGGATATGATATACATTTACAGAGGCAAAGATAGCCAGTCATCACAGCATACAGCTTTAATCACATTATTCAGGCAGAGGCTCACAGAATGTGCTCACAAACACATTCAAAATAAATAAATAATTTTAAAAAATATTTATGATTTGCATGTGAAAGTTTTGCCTACACATCTATATGTATACCTAGAACCTGCAGAGACTATTGATTCAATAGAGCTGGAGTTACAGATGGTTGTGAGCCATCACGTGGATTCTGAGGAACCAAACCCAGGTTCTCTGCAAAAGCCATGAGCATTCTTGGTTACAGAAGTTTAACAATTCTGTTCTCAGACTACATGTATTTCACATGTTTTGTAGTTTTCAACTTTAAACATATACATAAAAATTTATAGATTAAATCTAAAATCAATTTATTCTGTTGAAACAAAAATGAACAATATTAATTTAAAAAGAAAAGACAAACAAAAGCACAGGATTCTTTAATTTATTACTCATTACTAATAATCTGGTAATTTTATGGCATTAAAAACATTTAAAGTTTTCTACTGAGAGATGGGCATGGTGGCACACACCTGTAAACCAAGCACTAGGGGGGATAAAGCAAGAGCATCACTGAGTTCAAGGTCAGCCTGAGATAAACACCAAGACTCTCAAGAAAGCAAAAAATAAAACTGTGAACTTGTTTCTAAAGGTTAGGGAGAAATGGGAAGCAGGTACTCATGACGACAGGTGAAACTGTCAACGACAGATGCTTTCCACAGACAACTCAGCACTATCTGCCAACAGCTGCTGGTGCAAACCCGTTTGTGCTCGCAATTCTGTTTCTGTGTGAGGACGTAATCAAGGATACACAGATATGTGTTATAGGACAACAATGTCAGTAAGTAGCAGAGAGTAAGAAGGGAGCAACAGGGAGCAAGAGAGGACAGAGAAATGCAACATAAATATTCAAAACAGATAATTAGTGACCTGAGGATAAATCTAAGTCCAACTAATGAAATGGCATATAGCCATTAAATCAATTATACCATGTAGTTAATTGTATATAAACACATGTTTATTTTTTTTTGAGTCTGACATGAGAAGTTTATTTTAGGAATATATAAGTACAATACAATTTAGAAAAGTTTCCTGTTATAACACAATCCCATTTGCACAATGAGATATAGTTGCACAGAAACTCAAAATATCTGTCACATCTTCCAAAGTGATGAGATCTATAGATAGGCTACATGTGTTATCTTAAGGGCTTATAGAAGGATCTGGTGTGTTTTCAGTCATACAGATAGCCCAGATGTGATTCAGGCTGTCAACCACCTCTTGTCCTGTTTGTGGGAGTCTGGAGGAGACCCTGGCCATACAGATAGCACAGAGGGAACCTCAACTATTAGCCACCTTCATTTCTGGCATTCTGGTTGGAAAACAAGTTGTGCATCTCTTCCTTTGAAGAAATGACCAAGCAAGTTTAACATTACTGGTTTCCCCAGTGCTTATCTGTGATTGCAAGGACTTTTGTGCACCCAGCATCCTGTCTTCTCTTGCTTGAGTACAGAAGAAATGTGATCAACCTGTTGCTGCCACCATGCTACTCCCATGGCCATGTTGTTCCCTTTCATGGTGTTCTCCAGCCCTCGAGCGCTGTAAGCCAAAGAAAGCTCTTTCTCCCTTATGGTTGATTTTAGGAGGGCTGTTTAATCACAGCAGCAGAAGAGTAACATATATTCTTCTTCAATCTGGTTGGTTCCTGTATCATGACTTTTTTTCTGTCAATGAACAATATGACCATGTCTCTTCCCATCCATTATTGTGTTCATGAATGGGACTGGACGAGTCCAGTAGAATGTGAGAAGGGTTCTGAAAATGTAAAAACTATTCTTTCTCAGCCGGGTAGGTTACATCTTGTTTCTCGGTCGTCTGGGCAGGAATCTAAACCCATGTTTATAAAACATTTTATAATCTGTTTTCTCCAAGTATACAATGCCACATATAATTTACATACAAGTACGTAAGTAGACATGCAACCACCCTCTTCAAATTTTCAAGTTTGGAAAGAGAAACAACAGATTTCAATAAAAATTTTTCTCTTAATAATGTCAAGTATTCCCAAGTGCTACTTCTTTGCATTATATCCACTCCTGAATTTCTAGATGGACTTCTCATTATGGGAGTGATGGAAACCCAATATCTTTCATGATGCAGAAGAACTATCTGGTGACCCTAGCTTAATAGATCATAAAATAGAAAATGATGCATAAAAATAAGTCAACTGACGAAGTCAAAGTTACATAAGGCTCTGCCAGAGTCATAGCTCACAATGGATATCCTTCTCAGTTACTTATTTCCATTTCTCTTAGACTGAAGCATACAGAAGTGTTTGGGTTTGAAAGCCAGATCCTCATTAGTTTAAGTCCTAATGTTGAGCAAGTGATCTACCTTTCTGAGCCTCATACTCCACAGCCAGAAAATAGGGTAAGCAGTCTCTATTGTTATTATAAGACTATAATTGTGAGCATTCAAGCTCGTCTATGCAGTCACATCCTCTTACAGTTGTGAACATTTAAACTTGTCTATGCAATCCCAACCTCTTACAGTTGTGAGCATTCAAACTCATCTTGCAGAACACCTGTACTGGGCTTAACATTTTCATCACAAAGTGATAAAAAAAAATCAAAATCATACTGCTGTTATTTTAGTGAACTTGCCCCTGGCCATTTCTACAGGCATCAAGGGGAAGAATACACCATTTTTCTTCTGGACTCCTATTTGGGTCCTGAGGCATCTTCTAGAGGGATCATCAAGGAGAAACTGTCTCCATTGAAGGGTGCATATCCTCGGGAGCTAACTACTCAAGTGGTGAGTATCACTCTGGTACAGAACTTTGGGCAAAGCAGTCAAATAATACTTTATCATGGTCAGGGCAGAGAACTTTGGAATTTCACAGAATTCATGGTCTAGCATGCACTGGTGTACAACAGGGGCCATGAGAAACAGTCTATTGTTCTTCTTATGGCTTCAGGTGAAAGCTTTGAAGATGATGGTGTAAATCAAAAACATGAAAAAAATCAACATTTTTACATACACTACCCAAACTATGAAGCATAAAACTCAAGGTATACATTTACCTTAACAGAAGTATGTTCTTCACAAAAAACAAAGTGGGGATGCACTGTATGAAGAAAAGTGATCCCCAAAGGGAAAAAGATAACTAAATCTTATGTGGAAATATGAAAAAAACACCATAATACCAAAGATAATTTTATATAAATCACAGCATTCTTGTGATTGTATTTAAAAGAAACAGTCTACTGAAGGAGAAAATAGTCTAACATAGGGAGATCTGCTTTGATAAAATATCTGTCTGATTAATGTCCTGGAAAGAGATCATGTCATGTTTTATAAAAGATTTTTTAGTTTGTATAGTACTATGTATTAGTGTGAGATGCTATATAAAACTCAATATTGAAAATCAATAAAATTGGGGCTGGAGTAATGGATTAGTGGTTAAGAGCACTGGCTGTTCTTCCGAAGGACCTGGGATCAATTACCAGACCATACATGGTGGCTCACAAATCTGTAACTCCAGTTCCTGGGGATCTGATGGCCTTTTATGATCTCTGGGAGCACTGTAAGCAAGTAGTGCACAGACAGACATGCAGGCACAAAGCCCGAACACAAAAATAATAAAACAAAAATAAAATTTGAAATCAAATGTGGTAGCACACATGTTTAATTCTAGCACTCTAGAGGCAGAAGCAAGAAGATCTCTACAAATCTGAGTTAAGACAAGGAAAGGCTACATAGGGAGATTCTGTCTCAGAATTAATTAGCAAATAAAGAAACTAAAAAAATATATGTTTTCAACTCCAGCACCTGGGAAACAGACCTTCTCAAATCTATTGAGTTTAAGGTCAACCTGGTCTCCACAGTGAGTCCCAGGACAGCTAACAATATTCTGTAGGACACAGACACTGAATAAAATAAATTATATATATATATATTTACATATATAAATGTTTATATAAATGCACACACACATATATGTGTGTTTGTATGTGTGTGTATGTGTGTGTGTTTGTGTTACTTTAAAAACACAAAGAACCAAATGTACTCTACTTTGTTATTTGGGAACTACAGAGATTGGCTCAAGGGTTAAGAGCAAAGAGCACTTGCTGCTCTTGTAGAGAACCAGGATTTAGTCCCCGAGCTCCACATGTGCACCACAGCGGGCATGCTCTGATACAATAAATAAATAAGATTAAGTAAAAAATAAAAACAAGTATTAAAAGTAGGACTAGCCATATGGCTCAGCAGTTTAAGGTGTTTACCATCAAACCTTAATCCCTGCAACCCATATGATAAGAAAACGGACTCCCACTAATTGTTCTCCGACCTTCACATGCACAGTGCGGCACACATGCATACATACACACATACATGCATGTGTGCTCACTCGTACACACATACACAAAAAATCATAAACCTAAACATAATATCTAAAGACAACTGTTTTACGAGCGTCAGGCAGGCAGTGGGCAGGAGGCTCTCCCTTCTAGCTATAGAGTCAGGCACTAAGCTTACAGACACCTACAGCAACCCTGAGCTATCACATGGGTTCCAGAGTCTGACCCCAAAAGAACCCTGCACAGCATGCTCTTTTACCAGGTGAGCGATCTTCCTGGCCCTACGGCCAAAACTTACCTAGCACTGTGAAGAAGTGACCCATATTTATGATAAAGTTTTAATTAAATATACATGCCAAGCTCTCAGAATTTTTCTCCTTCCTGCCATCAGGTACTAAAGTTTCCCTGGAGAGATTATGCAGACTAAGATTCGGCTCCCTCTGGATGTTGAGGCTATAAACAATGACAAAAAGGATGCCCTTGTCCTAGGAAAGCATTAGACACAGTATTTATTACAAATGCGCCATGTTTTAATAACAGTTAAAGCCATCTATTCCATACAAGGTAGGAAGTCATCAAATCTTAAAGTAATCCTCGATAATATGAATCAGTCTCTGTCCTATTTCTTGTCTAAGAAACTCCTCTGGCCACCCCTTTAAGAGTAAACAAAAGGTGAGTCACCAAAGTAAGACAGTGTGCTCGCCAAGGAAGCCATGGTGTCTAGAAGACAATTTTCAAGGCCATTTCTCTACCATTTTCCCTACTACAGAATAAGATCCTGATCTGCCATGGCAGCTTCAGTCATAACGTAGATGACACCAAACAGAACTTTTAGTTTTCATTCATTTCTAATAAAGCTTTATCTTGTGTTTGTATAAACTTGCCATATTTCTCTTTTCCAGATGACCGTCATACTAAAGTAGAGCTTTGACATCTAATAGTGCTCAATTTCTCACCTCTTGTTGACACAGCATTTCCCTAAGTAAGTCAGCAAAAGACAAAGTCTCTAGCACAGGACAGTTCTTTTGTGCTCAGAATCTAGCCATTCTGTTGAGGAATCTGAGGGGAAATTTTAAAAAATCAGCTTCAGCTTGTCAAAAGTAACAAATTATTCAATGCCACAGTCCACTTCAGAAAAGCACCTACTATAGACCAGACGAAACTCAATGCCAGACGAGGAGACGTGCTTCTACAGAGGCAGCACTCAAATCATTCTGAGTTTTCTAAGTGAACCGTGGATACAGAAAATTTTAAATTAAAAAAAAAAGTCTCTCAAATAGGCACCACCTTTAGCACGGCAATCAGCTGGAAAAAATAAGACATCGAAGTGACATATTTCAGATTCTAATAACCAAAAAGTTCATCTTAAATTTCCATTCATTTCACAACATAGAACAGTACATGTTTTAAGTCCCACATTCATTCCTCCTTAAAATTCAAAATGAAACTGAGGGTTCTTGTAAAATAAAAAAAAAATAAGTTATATAATTTCTTATTACAAGAGGGAAGAACAAGGGCACATTTGCAACCATGCTTAAGCAAAACCAATTGCAACAGTGTAAAACAGCCATGTCTAGCTCCTAGAAGCACTGATTTGGGCTCCAGAGGCTCAGGCAGCTTACTTCTCTGGCTCTGCCATCTGACACACACTTTGTCTCAGAAGCTCAGGCCAGCTCCACATCTGTCACTGTCCTTGGGGGTATCCACTAGAACCAAAGCTACATCTTCACCAATAGCCTCTCCTGGTCTCTTGAGGGAATTTTGATTCGGCTACATGGTGCCAAGTCTCAGCTTCTCACCATGGGCCTCTCAATACTGCAGCTTACAAGCTGCTAAAAGCAGTCCTACTTGGGAGACTCTTGCTATTACCAAGCTTGGTCACTCTGGACCACAGGTTCTGCATGCTGACCCTGAAGAAATCTTCACATTGATTTCACCTCTTCTAGCTTGTGTCAAGATGACAAAACAAACAAACAAACAAACAAAAACACTACCCAGCCAAAACTCCTGGTCTCTTCTCCCTCAAAATATCCTACTGTACCATATCATCCGGCTTACTGACACTGAAACCATGGATCTTGAAACCACATATATGGAACCAAGGGCTGTATAAATAAAGCTTTATAAAAATGCATGATTCAACTGCTGAAAAGCACAACACCAATAATGAACCAAAGACCTAGATTAGCAGATCATCCATTTCATGACTCAATAGCACAAAGACAACAGTTACCCCTAAGTATTTTCAGATTCAATCCAGTGTTAATCAAAAGAGTTAGAATAGTTGCTGACTAGATTTATATATTTAGTTCAGTGGCAGAGCCCTTGTCTAACATATAAGAGGCTCTAGGAATGGTCCCAGTGTTTCAAAACCTAAACAAAAATCAGGAAGCATATATAGCTCAGTGCTAAGTAAGGTATTACCTATGTATTCTAGTCGAAGGTGTGTTCTTTAGCACACTTGAATAATAATAAAAATTGATGAAATACAGTTTGGTTGGTAGAATACTAAGAGGCTGAGTTCAATCGCAGAACCATAAGAACCCCTGTTCTCCGGGCACTCAGGAAGTAAAGACAGGAGGATCCGAAGTTCAAATCCTTCCTCAACTACAGACTTTCAGGCCAACTTACTATATACTTCCACCTTGGAGGAAGGTGGAAGAAAGGGAGAAAAACATAAGCAACATATTAGAAGATAGCATTTTCAAATAATAATCAACTGCACATATACAGGGTTACGGTAAGAGGTTAAGGTTAGAATTAGGGTTGTGGTTCAATTAGCTGAAGTTTTAGAGTGGACAGTTTTGGACAGATATATCACCAAGAGATGGAAAATAATCACATGTATAGATAGCATCAGTTAACATACAAAAGTTACATTCTATATAATTCCATTTTTAATGACACCCCCCCACACACACGCACACATAAATTTTGAGACAGGACTTATATAATTCAGGGTAGGACTGAACTCTGTGTAAAAGCAGATAATCTCAAATGTGTGATCTTCTAGCCTCTACCCCTTCTACTCCACCCCAACTTCAGGGATTATAGACATCTACCACCACATACAGGGTTATATGCTACTAGGGATTGAACAATGGCTTTTGTACATACTAGAGACACACAAATTTCCATACATCCCTAAACCTAAATGTTCCTATAAAGGATCAACAACAACAAAAGCAAACAAACAAAGAACAAACAAAAACCAGATGAAGACAGAAAGCAGATTAATGGTTTCTGTGAATTAGGAATTTAAACCTGGATGACCACAAAAGATACAGCCCAATCTGGAAGGACAAAAGGATTATTCTAATTTAAGCAGTGGTTAGATGAATATACACATTTGTCAAAATTTGTAAGACATTATACACTAAAGTCAGCAAATTTGAATAAATGTAAAGGATATAATTTTAGAGAATGAAGGAAGAGGGAGACTAAGAAGACAGAGTAACGATGTACTGAGTGAAGATCGACTTTCCCTAGCTCACACCTGTGTGTGGTGTGTGCATTATGATGCAGGCCGCGTGCTAGTGCGTGTACCTAGGGAGGACAGTGGGTGTCAGCTGTCTTCCTCCTATCACTCTCCGCCTTAGTCTTTGAGACAGTCACTCAGAGAACATGGAGCTCACAGACTGACTAGACTAGCTGGCTAGGAGCCTCAGGGATCCTCCTGTCTCTACCTTCCAGCCCTCAGATTACAGACACAAGGTGTCATGCCTAGTCCTCAAGGTTACCACATTAACATTTTACCTACTGATCCATTACCCAGCCCCTCCATAGATTTTCGAATGAATGCTAAAAGAACATGAAATATATGATGAAAAATACAGTATTGTTCACAACAGACGTGAATAACTTTACCTCACTAGGTATAATTAAGGCTCAACACATTACTTGTGTAGAAGTGTTGAGCTCCAAAGCAGCCATAGACAATATGGGTGTGGCTGCATCTCACTAAAACCTTATTTACAAAAAAGGCAGCAGGTCAAAGAAGATAACACTACACTATCAAAATACGGAGTACCCTAGGGGTTGCCTATGGTAGAGTAGGCAACAGATGAGCATTAAAGAGACTGGCCAAGAAGGTGGCAGGCATTTCAGTCTAGAAAATGGTAAAAATGTTGGTTTGACCCTATTTAGTTACAGGCAAGTATGCTTTATCATAACGTACTAAACCTTATGTTCTTAAAATGGGTGTATTTATTGCATTCTGTAATACCTCAACAAACTTGATTTATTTTTAAAATGAAGTTGAAATTTTCATATGACAACATCAATGGATATGGAAAAGCCTGACCTCTGAAGCATAATTATCAACTCAATGACACATTAAGGCCTACTAGGTAATTTTTCCTTATCCTAAAAATTGGTTAATAATTTCATTCTCAGGATTCTTTGTTGGTCCCCACCCACAGGAGGGAGGGGGTGAGAATGAAATGGTGAAAGTAGGTAAAATAAAGGGCACCCAGCGCAGAAGAAAACTGAGTGAACTAATTTTAAATGATAAGTATGAAAATGACAGTCAAGCACAGCAGCGACACAGATCTCCCCTGTAGTCTGCTTTAAATATCCAGACACTGTTCACTGTTTACCGCTGTTTCACCTGACATCAGGCCCCAGCATCAAAGTCAGCTGCTGTATCCACCGTGATTTGTATCTAACAAGCATTCTGAACCAAAAGTTAGTTTAAAAATACTCCCTGATATTCAAAGAGATAATATGGGAGGACCCAAACAGAAAATGAAAACAGGCCAGTTTTCCCAAGCAAGAGGAAGGACAGATGTCTTACAGTAGTTTAGTTGCTTTCCATGGAGGAAAATAAAAGCAAAGCGAGTTACAAGTTTTCCCTTGAGGACTAGGATTTACATTTTGTCCATACCCGGAGCTGATCAATGAAACTACACCAGTACACAGTATGGGACTTTCTGGCCTGTTTCTCACAACAGTAGCATTTAGCTGACAGGATAATAGTGGGGAGTGAGGGTGGGGATGGGACTAATAAGCAAAGATACAAAGTCTGAGAAAGATAAAGTGGCTTGCTCAAGATCAGACAGTGAAAAGTAGCAATGTCCTTTGGTAGAGATCACAGGAGAGTACCGACTTGAGGTTCTACAAACCTTGATGCTTAACTTCTAGGAAAGGCTTTCCCCTATGTTGACACCTCAAGTTAAAAAGGGCAACTGATTACAGTGTGCTACCCTAATTAATTCCAAACCTTTCAAGAGTAATTCATTATTTGTGGTGGCAGGAACTGATTCTAAGATCAAGAGCAGACTTATGATCAGCAAATAAAAACCCCTACAAGAAGCTTACATCGTGGAATAAAGAGTAAATGCCTCACACCTTCCCGTTTCTTTCACTTACCATCCGTATCATACAAATGTCCCACAGAAGCAGCTCTGAAGAGGTAAAACAAAGCACCCCATTGCCTAATGCAGAATTCAATCATAGTGTTTCAGTACTGATCCACCAGTCCAACCTCCCAGCAAAGACTGATAAAAATTATGTCTGATCTATATACATTGACCTGATCAACACAAATATTGACTAGAAACTATATACTTGAGGACATGTACATGAAATAAACGTCTTCCTACTAATAACTTCCTTCTCTCTCCCACAGTGTAGTAAGCTAGGCAGAACACACAGCACAATGACAATCCCTTCCATAAGAATGTTCGTCCTTGTCAGTAATAACTAACAAGGAGGGGTCCCTTTGTTTGTCTCAGCTGCCCCACTAGCTTATACCTGAAATAATCACATAGAAACTGTATTCATTTAAACACTGCCTGACCCACTATCTCTAACTTCTTATTGACTAACTCTTACATATTAGTTTAACCCATCTTCATTAATGTGTATCTCCATGTGACTGTGGCTTACCAGCAAGATTCTAACCAGCGTCCATCTCAGGCAGGAGAATGCTAAAGTAATTGAGGCAAGGAAGCCCTGAGTTCAGAGCTGGCCTACACAAGACAAACACTAAAACAAAGATAATGGCCGGGCGGTGGTGGCGCACACCTTTAATCCCAGCACTCGGGAGGCAGAGGCAGGCGGATCTCTGGGAGTTCGAGGCCAGCCTGGTCTTCAAGAGCTAGTTCCGGGATAGGCACCAAAGCTACAGAGAAACCCTGTCTCGAAAAAAAAAAAGAAAAAAAAAACAAAGATAAAGGGGGGATCTAGGCCTTTAATTAACTTAGAAGGCAGGTAGATATGTGTGAGTTCAAGACCAGCCTGGGTTACATAGTGAGATCCTATCTCAAAACAGAGAGAAGCCTTAGCAAATTTTCCTAATCTAAGTTTCACCACAGATGTGCAAAGTAAATACCATCTCATTCAAGGCCCAAGAATTACTAAGACTCTCCCATGTACACTATCAGTAGCTGATAATTAATCACTTCACCGAAATCAAACGAAAGCTCAGTGCCAACTGTGTGTAGATACTTTTCTATTAAAGTCAGTACATAGCAAAATACAGCCCATCAGAGTCCCTAAGGAGGAAAAAGATTAGGAAAGACAATTTATACTACATACTGTCTACATTTAGTGAAGCAAGTTAAATTCTAAGAAACCCTGACACAAAATTATGTGTTGTCACATGTTATCACAGTCCAGGGAAGGAAAGCAACCGGAGTCCTGGTCACCTGATTTTGTAGGCAATTATGTTTGTATTATGTGACTCCCTAAGCACTTCCAACTTCTGCCAACCTCCTTTCCCTCACCACACCCACCCAGGAAAGGAAGACTAAGCACAAAGATTGTGAGTCCTGGATTCCTGGGACTTAAGAATATTTTCCCTTGGTTTCACCGGGTAAACAGAGCTGAATTTCCAGTCAATAAAAGCCAAACAAACCAGAAAACCCAAGTCACTCTTCTATCCGTTATTCACATAGAAAGTAAAGCAAAAAAATCATTTGCAGTATTTTTCACAGAAAACTTTAACTTTATAAGACAAAGAGATGCACCTGAAATTAACATGAAATGGCGTGGCCATCATGCTTCAATATGAATGACAGGACATTTAAGCTAGTTCCACTTGGGAATTAAAACAGAATCATAACCATAGCATAAATCCAGCCATGGAAAAGCAGTGGAATGAATCCACCCCAAACTTAAGAAGGCACGTGGTCAATGCAGTTAGGAAAGCCCCAAGAAATAAAGGTGTACAAAATGACACCGGTTTATATCACAGATACCTGAACTCATGGGAATGTCTTTACAGACAATGACCTTAAAAAACTGGAGCACTTCGCCAGACCCGGGCAATCCAAAGCTTTAAAGAAATGAATAAATGACTTTGGGAAATAAGAGGGGATGATAACGGGGTGACGGCAGTAACCCAAAAAAACACATCACTTTGGCAATGAAATCCCAAAGTAGCTTCATTGTGGAGTGGAAAAGCAAAGACCGAATACTAAAATGTTGCTCAATCCAATTTTCATTGTGAATTCCTGAATTCACAGTAGAGTCTAGAAACTTAACGTGACCCAGATTTTCCGAGGCAAGATGGGGGTGGGAATGAGGCTAGACAGTTTCTCAACTAGAAGAAAACTGGGGTTTTTACATCAATTGTTTCATGCATCCTGAGAGTTCTATTTACCAAAAGCAGCAATTTCCTGGTTCTGAAAGTGTTAGCCTCTGCGCTAGTGCCCTAATGGGAGGATCTGAATGCAGTTTTCTGAGCGTTGGTCACACCCCCTCCCCCAGAGATAGCGTGGGAAAATGCCCTAAGACTGCCAGGGCACGCAGTGCTTACCTGACTGATCCACGGTACCAGGGAGCTCTTTCCTGCGACGTCCCCACCGAGCACCTGTCCTTCAGAGGAAAGTCCCAGCAGGACCCACTGAAGCTTGTAGCAGGAGAACGCGGATCCATGGAGGCTGGGATAGGCGGCCGCACCACCCACTCCTGGCCACGGATGCTAGGGAGAAGGGTCCACCACTCGCGTTGCTCTCGCCTGACCCGGGGTCCTGTATCTCGCACGCGCGTGGCCGCGGGCAACCGAGACAGAGAGGCCATTGTGCGCGACCGCTCCTCAGATGCCCAGACTTCCCTCAACTAAGTTTAGCCCTCACCATTGGGCTCCACCGGGCTCCCTTGCGGCCAAGTCCAAGCAGCTCTGCCCCTTGGCGGTGACCTAGGATAGGTGGCAGCTGGGGAGAGGCCGAGGCTCTGCAGTGTTGAAGGAGCCCAGAAGCTTAACAGGGGTCTCCTTGACTACCCCTGCGTACAGCCCCGCCCACCCACGCATGCGCTGCCTGTGGACCTTAAGTAGACAGCTGTGCCCTCAGTGAAGGCCCCTACTGGGGGTGGGGCTTCGGAGGAGCTGTTGACAGTTGATCTCTTCTGGGGAATGAGAGCCAGTTTAAGAACTGGAACCCCTTTGATCAATCATGTCTCAGTGGATGCCCAACTCCCAACTCCTGTCCATATACTGCCATCAGAAATTGAACACAGTGAAAATATATATATGTGTGTGTGTGTGTGTGTGTGTGTGTGTGTGTGTGTATATATATGTGTGTGTGGTGTGTGTGTGTATACATATATATACATATAAATTTGTAAAATAGCACATATATAGAAAGCTTAAAAGCTAACATCTACATACGAAAAAAATTATACAGTGTCTTTTAGGATCTATTTTAGCTTAGCTGAGATGATGTTTTCTAGCTCTACCATTTACTTGAGAATTTTATCATTTTTAATTACTAAATAATATTCCATTGTCTAAATGTATCACATTTCCATTATCCATTCATCAGTTTGTGGACATCTAGGTTTCTTCTTGTGTCCAGCTATTAAGAATAGAGCAGCAATGAACATGAATCAGCAGTATATATGTATTTTGGGTATATATGTAAGAATTGTTTAGCTAGACCTTGAGGTAGATTGATTTCTAGCTACCTGGGAAACCACCACACTGATTTTCATAGTGGCTGGAGAAGGTTGCACTCCCATCAGCAATGGATAAGTGTTACCTTTCCCTACATCACTGAAAGCACATGCTTTATTTTATTGATCTTGGTCATTCTGACTGCTATAAGATGAAATCTCAAAGTATTTTTAATTTGCATTTCCCTGGTGACTAAGGATGATAAACAGGTCTTTAAAGGTTTCTCAGCCATTTTTGTTTCTTTTTTTTTTTCAAAGAACTAAGTTCTGTGCTTAGTTCTCTATCCCACTTTTGACAGAGGCCACTGAGGAAGGAGGAAGGAGGGGTGGAAAGAATGTCAGAGACACAGGTGGGGGATGACTACAAGGACACAGTGTTATCTGGACAGAGCAGGGCAGCTGCACACATAAACTCACAGAGATTGAGAGCACAGATAAGACTTGCAAGGATAAGGGCAGACAGAGTTCCAGCAAGCAGAAGGAGGGTGGGCATTCCCACCCTTAGTAAAGGAGCTATGGGTAGTTGGTAGCTGCTGGGAGAAGTGTTCGGGTTTCTTTATTGGTGATGCCTTGATTGCATTGACTAGCTCCACTGAAGGTCACACATTCAAGAGAATATGTGCTGTATACAGCTTGTAAAGCAAAAATTGAGTTAGTTTCTTTTAAAAGTGTGTGTGTTGGGGTAACTGGGTTGGTAGGGAAGAGTAGATGGATCTGGCAGGAGGGGAGGGGACAGGTGAATACAATCAAAATAATTTCTTAATGTTTCCTAAGAACTACTAAAAATAAAAAGAAAAATAATAGGAGCTATGTGAATATGTATATGTATGTGTGTTTGTATATATTATCTTATGCATGTTCATCACACTAAATATAATAGAATACATATGGTTTAGTAACACTGGCGATTGCAGACATTCACTGTGGATTTGAGACCTGCCACCTTTAGGTGAGGTTTCAAGTTTATTCACGATGTGCTGTGCAGACATCTGTGTGCAGTTCGAAGGGAAATCAGAAGAGGGCACTGCCTCTTCAGATGTGGTTAACATCTTATCCAGGTGGTAGCTTCACTTGACAGACTGTCACTGTGCAGACGTAGTTTCTCCTTTGAGAGTGAGAATCTTCAGTGAGGTCCTGGGGAGACATGCACTGTGAGTTTGATGAACTCAAGAAGCGAGTGTTATTTTCTATGAAAATGCCAAGAACGTGCTTCCTGACACCTGCTCAGTCCTGGTGCTCCTGTTGATTCTCAGTAAGTTACATTTACCCTATGTGGTGCTGACATCATTCTCGTACAACTGTGGACGTCTTTACCTTCTTCCTTATAGAAAAGTGATATTTATTTATTTTCAGGGAGGAGCAATGAAGACTCAGTGACTCAGACAGAAGGCCTGGTTACTGTCACAGAGGGGTTATCTGTGAAGCTGAACTGCACCTATCAGAGTACTGACTCAGCCCCTTTCCTTTTCTGGTACGTGTGCAATACTTCAAAGCCCCTTGGCTACTTCTCAGGAGCTCCACAGACGACAAGAGGACAGAGCACTAAGGGCTCCACGCCACTCTCCATAAGAGCAACAGCTCCTTCCCCAGGCAGAGGTCCTCAGTGCAGCTGTGGGACTCTGCCCTGTACTACTGTGCTCTGAGTGACAGAGTGAGGGAGACTGCAGGGGAAGCTGCACACAAACCAAGGGGCCAGGAGGGCTGAGGGGAGTGGCCCTGTGAGGGAGAGCTGTGTGCCTTCTCTAAGTGGAGTTTACTCAGCCTCCTAAAATACAGCAACAAATTTCAGATCAAAGTTCTAGAAAACTTGGAATTTGTGGTTCTTCTGACAGGGTAGGATGGAAGTCATTACCAGAGACAACTTGGGCTTTGTTCTACAGAAATACTCTTCTCTCCCTAAGTGGAGGACCTCTCACAGAAAACACCTCCTGGAAAATTCTGACAGGAGTTATCTCTACCAAGATGTCAAAACATAGTGATTGATATTATTCTCTAACAATCTTCTGTTATTTCTCTGCAAATTTATGTGCACATGACAAATACAGACTCCCGTCTTTAAACATCTGCTTCAGTCTCAGTCCACAAGATATTTAGTTTCTTCCTCTCTTTGGTCCATGTTACAGATGGTTCAACCTAACTTCTGGCCTCAGTTATTTTTTTATTGCTGTGAAGAGACACCATGACCAAGATAACTTATGAAAGAGATCATTTAAGTGAGTTGTTTTTCTTTCTATGTATGTGAAAAAAGTCTTGAATTTTTCCATGTATCACATGAATTAATATTGTAAAAATGGCTATTCTACGCAAATCAGTATGTAGATATGATGCAATCACAATAAGAATTCCTAGTAAACTGGTTTCCCTTTCCTACTCCAACAGTATTAGTGTTTAAAGCCTTGCATTGATATATTTGATCAATTTTTAAATAATATTCTTTAGGGTAGAAAAGTTACAACTTATTCTACTACTTATATTTCCTAGCAACATTTATTAAAGGTGTCTTTCACCATTGCATTGCTGTGGTTATATTGCTTTATGAGACCTCAAGAATAATTCCATTGGTCTGTGTGTCTCTTTCATTAATGTAAAGTGTCATTTTGCTCCCAAGACGCTGTCCTATAAATAGATATCAGAAACTGTGATATCTCCTACCTTACTATTTCTACTTAGGAATAGCTTTGACAATTCTGAGTATTTTCTAATTCCATATGTTTTTAATGCTTTTATATCCCTGTAAATTATATAAAGCACTGGGATTTTAATATTGATATTATTAAATCTTTAGATTGTTTTCAATATAATATCCATTACACAAAATTAAAAGCAAACAAACAAACAAAATTCTTATCGAGAAAGATGTTGTGTGACCCAATAATCACACAGTATACCATTTAGTCCATACATGTCTTCTGATAAGACTTCCTTGCCTCTGGTTTCTCTACACTATAGATAATGGACGTTCACTTGCACTCTTCTTGGATATCCTATTGATGCCTTGTGTTATGGAGATTCTCAGCTTTGGATGTGCAGATCTGGGTCCTTCACACACTCCAGCAGTACCTAGATGAAGAGGATGGTAACTCATAGGGTCTGTGCTTATGTGGTAGCAGTTTGGATAGCTCACCACCCTTTCTCATCTCACCTCCCAGGCCAGCTCTCCAGCTCTGCCCCAGCTAGTTCTCCCAAGGCAGTAGGCAGAATGGAGAGAAGTCAATTCTCCTCCTCCCATGCCCTCACATCTCACTTACCTTCACTCGGACCACAGGGGACAGCTCTAATGTTTTGACCAGGTGAGGTCCTGGATCCACAATCCCAATTTCTGCCAATGGTGAGATCTTCTGTTGTCATGGCCCAGAGGCCAAGTTTCCCACCAGCTACAGGTGCATATGCTCAGGTGGGGCAGACATCTTTCCCTCACCTTTGCTGACACAAGGTGGACAAAGTAGGGTGGACTCAGTTCTGCTGCTCTCACACCCTCGGGGCCAGCTCACCTGCACCACCACTCTACTCTACAACACTCTATTGTGATGCTCAGTTCAGGTGCAGGACCCACTCTCCAGAGTGCCACGGTCAGTGAGGGGCAGCTCCCAGTAACTCTTTGTTAACCTCTCCTGCTTCAGTGGTAACAGGAGACATTGACATTAACAAAGATTGAGGCTGTGGCAGCATATGTGATCCAGACATGGCCTTTGACAGCTGTCTAGACCTGGATGTCACCAGTGCCCTGGTTGACAGTGCAGGTCAATCAGATTGGTATGGACACAAGAGCCCCATGTCGCCAGGATGTGGTCCTATTCCAGAAGTCTGCCCTGTCTTTTACGGCAACAGGAGCATGAGACATCAACTCAGACTCTGACTGAAGTAGAGACTTCTACCCTGATGAATGTGAGATTGTACTCTGTATGCTGTGTATATGTTTTATTACCACTGGTTAATAAAGAATCTGCTTTGGCCTATGGCAGGGCAGAATAAAGCCAAGTGGGAAATCCAAACAAGAGATATATAGATATATGGAGTCAAGGAGAAACCATATAGCTACTGAAGGGGAAAGACACCAGAACCTAGGTAAGCCACGGCTTTGTGACAACACACAGATTAATAGAAAAGGGCTAATAGAAATGTCCCTAAGCTATTGGGTGAACAATGTTGCAATCAACTTAATTTCTGTCTGATTGTTCGTGTCTGGGCAGCCAGGAATGAAAGAGCGGCCACCGTTTACACCAGACAAGGCCCTCATTATCAGTTTCTGCCCAGATGTCACTCTGGGCCTGGATATCAGCATAGCTCTAAGACACACATGCCCCCTATGGGGGCATATCCCTTTAACACCAACATGGTTACAGGTGGTCACCTAGTCTGCAGGTGATTGCAAGGGCCTCACTGGTAAGAGGAATCATGGATACCAAAAAGAATCCCCACATCTGTGTCAGGGCCATGGACTGGATATGGCCCTAGGCAGCAGCCTCGGCAAGGACATTATCATGGTCTCTGGTGGCAAGCAGGCCATGAATTTCTTTCATATTCCCTTAGTAAATGTTTTCATTTCCAGAGAGGCTTTACAGCAATACTATTGTATTTCTTATTAATTTGGCATACATGATTATTTCATGAAATGTGTAAACAGAAAGTTATATTTTAGGGATGGATAAACATATGACCACAAGGATACAGTGTGGATACTTTTCCACCATGCAATGGATATCCAAGCTGGCAACACCATCCACATTCACACCCCAGGATAGCCCTGACTGACTGTGAACTCATTATGCAGCCCAAGTTGGGCACTCAAGTGTTATGGTCTTGCAGGTAGTTCTGGGGCTACTGGAGTGAGACACCACACCTGACCAAAGAAATTGGTTCTAAGAGAGAAGAGTTGGAAATCATTTTTGTATTAATTAGTCATTTTATTCAATAGGGGCTTAAATGGAGCAGTCAATATAAATAGTGAATATCCTTTAAAAAACACCAAAATACAAAAAATCCAAAGAACAAACAAATGAATAAATAGCAGAACATCAAATCATAACAAAGAAAACCAACAAAACCAAAGCAAATAAAATTCAACCAAAAATGAAACAAAAAAATTTAAGCAAGCAGCATTCTCTTTCTGCAGATTAAGTCACACAAACCTACACTGTCACTGGACATGTTTGGAAACATGGTAGGAAGGCTGTCACCAATTGTAAAAAGCATTTTCAAAGCTAGTGTAGCCAGGTTTCCTTGAAGATCTGTGAGTCAAGGCCTCACCATCAGTAAGTTTGAGACATGTTTCAAGAGCATTCTTTGTAGCCCTTTTGGGCAGTTTTTGATGGATATACTTGGAGATGGATCACGTGGAGGTCAGCTGGTATTCACCTCATTGGTAAGTCCACAGATATAAGGGGGTGTCTTCTGAGGAGGAGGCCATGATCTGTGGGTGCAGAACGTCGTGGGTTCGAGGCATCTTTGACTTCTTTTGCCTCCTCAGCTCTCTCAAGATCTGCTATGTGAGAAGGAAAAGAAACCAGACCAATAAGCATCCTGGCTGGGCACAGGCTAGAAAACAATCAGGCTCCATTCATACTGGAAGCCAAGGTCGAGAACTCCTAGTCCCCCCATGCCAACTTTGCTGGGGTTAGGATGAAATGGTGGCTCACTTGCCTGTGAGACTTAGACCTGCTGCGGCAGCTCTGTCTGCAGGAGGCTCTCATCCTGGGCTGTGACCACCTCACATTGGAGATTCTCTGACCTAGAGGAGGAAGGCAGTTAGGGGAAAAGCCTGGAAGGAACCTGCTCTGTCATCTGTTGATCTGAATAAGCTCTGTTCAGCTGGACAATCCAACATGACTTTTCAACTGAGGGTGTTCCCCAAGGGAGAAGGGTCAGAGTGCATCCAGGCCTGGATTTGTTCTCAGCTTTTAGAATGTGCTAGAAGATGAACTGAGAACTACACTGTGCTGAGCAAGAAAATACAGCACATTTCTCCAGTGGTATAGATACAATATTTGGAAAAATAACAGTGTACAATGTCTGAGTAACAGTTTAGGACAGATATGAATGGCTTTGGTTAGATACCAGGTGAGAGTGAGCAACCTGGTAAACTCTAGGGAAGCCTGTAAAATAGAAGCATTGAAGTTTCTAATTATTCCCACAGCACAGAAACATGCCTGGGTTCAACTCCTCAATCGGTAAAGCTTCTGATAGTCGGAAAACTGTTTTCACAGAAAACCAAAGATTGATCTAGAGAGTCTGTTATTAGCATCAGTGTGCTGCATGCAGACCTCCCCAAAGGTAGGAACTTCTCTCTAAAGGTGATACTCTGGAAGGAAAGTAAAGTATCAGGAGCACACAGTGTCCTCCACAACTAACCCTCCTCCTGCTTGGTTTAGGACGACCAGAGGGAGAATTATGTGGTGAAATGAAGTAACAAATACTTAGAAGAAACCAGCAAGCTCAGAAGGGAATAAGGCATAAACAATGCCCAGAAAAACTAAGGATCAAACACAGTGTTTCCTGGTGAAATTTTTGTTGACTGGACCAGCACAATACCCTACGGTGTTCTTTCCCTGGATGTGGTTGAGAGACATCCAGAAAGTGAGGATCCCCAAAAGGACAGAGATCTAGGTACAGGTGACCTACATGGTTCTAAATGCTCTTCCCAGCTGGGCTCCTACCTCGTCTTGGGGACATTGACGTGATGCTGCAGCTTTTCTGCCAAGTCCCTTTTCTGGGTGGCCAGCTTCTCCTGCTTCAGCAGGTTCTTCAGTCTTTCATCCAGGCTTTCTTGCTCCTGTTCATTAGAAGATTATGTTCTTAGAGGAGGGTTGCTCACTCATGTATATACATGAACTCATGAACACAAACAAATACATGTCTGTACACATAGAAGCACACTGTAATTCAGTAACATGTTTAGGTTACCAGGTAGTGATAATATAAGGAAAAATCACCAGGGATACTGTTGAGAAGAAGGTTAACCTTTGCTGCATGAGAGAAACACATGGGCATGAGAGAGCGGCAGCTCAGTCATTCAAATGTCCATCCTGTCGATCTAATTCACAGGCAGGAGGAGCTCTGGAGTCCTGGCTCCTTAGCCAATAACGCTCAGAAAGTTTCCCAGGCTGTGGAGTACAGGAATGTTCCCAGCACAGGACCACTGGATGCTAGTGGACCTGCCCTCTGGTCCTGTTAACTTACCAGTTACCCCCAACTTCCTCCAAAAGGAGCTCCCTTTGCCACAGGCTGCCTCACTTCAGACCCAAGGCAATGAGCTCAGGAAACCAGAAAATTGACAGCCAGGAGTCAAAATCAACAATTCCTCCCTGTGAGGTGGTTGTGTCAGGAATTTCTTTGAGTAACGCTAAGTCAGCAAAGGTGGAAGAAAATGACAGCAGGCAGTGCAGATGAGGACAAGGCAGTGGAGAGAGAGGACACAGTGAGCCACCTGACCAGTGAGTGTGCGGTCACCATTCACCCAGAGAGAGGACACAGTGAGCCACCTGACCAGTGAGTGTGCGGTCACCATTCACCCAGAGAGAGGACACAGTGAGCCACCTGACCAGTGAGTGTGCGGTCACCATTCACCCAGAGAGAGGACACAGTGAGCCACCTGACCAGTGAGTGTCTCACCACACCCAGAGAGAGGACACAGTGAGCCACCTGACCAGTGAGTGTGCGGTCACCATTCACCCAGAGCAGGGAAGGGACACAAATCATTAGCAGCCTTCTTGATTTACCACAGTGGCCCCCTCCTCACCTTCCCATACTCCATTCCTATCATGTGACCCCTGCAAAGGAAATGAGCCACAGGCTGCTGACCTCATCAATGAAAGCTCTGTTCTATTCCCTAAGCAGCTCCCATATGACATGCAGGTGTGTGATATGTGACTGATCCATCTCCCTCAGTGGACTTCTAGCAGGGCGTTTGCCTTCCAATCTCCAGTTCCTTGCAAGAGAATAACTCTCCAGAGACTTGTGAATGATCACAGAAATGAACAATTGGGTGGCAGGAGGTGCTCGTCTGGATGGGTGGGTGTATGGCTCCATGTCTGTCTCTCTGTTTATGGCTGGACTGATAGGCAGCGTGCCCCCACTCCCTCAGCCTACCTGGTGCTTCTCAGCACAAGGGTCACAGATCTCACGGAGCTCCTTCAAGAGCTTCTTTACCTCCTCACAGGATTCTTGCAGTGCAATCTGCTCCTCCCACATCTTTCTCTTCTTGGCTCTCAATACATGTATGCTATTCTTCAGCTCAGGCAATTCTCGTCCGATCTGGCTGTGAAGGTAACTGAACCACCATCCAAAGATGGTGAATCCCATCCACCCTCCATTTGCCGTCCCTAGTACCACCAGCCCTGAAAAGTTGCACACCCCAGACAACCCCAAACTGGAGCTCACAGTAGCCTAAGATCACTCAGAGGCAGGTGAAATCCAGAGAAAAACCAAATTCCAAAATGATTCAAGCTACTGAAAACCCTGACACCAAAACTGATACTGTGTGCCTGAGAACAGGGTATAGCCCACACCTTTCCTTAACTCTTCATGGTATTGGGGAAGCATCAACATGTAGAGGGCAAACAATCACTCAAGAAGGGCAGAGGTCACAACAGGAATAAATTCTGTCTACAGGTCCCATGGAAACCAGATCTGTGAAACCACTGCCAGAGCACCAGAGGCCCTAGGTTTCGTGACACCCCCTTCTTGGTGCAAATCATTTTTCTATCCAGAAAATCATTTTTCTCCTATTTTGGACATCACACTCTGCAAAACTGAGTCCAAGAGGCACAAGTTCAAGTGCTACAAGTCAGGCTTCTTGGTAAGAGGCAGCCGGGCTAGAACCAGAACCCTGTCTTTGGGTCAAAGACAAAGAGGGTAGAACCAGTCTCTCCAAAGCTGTGTCAGGCACTTACCTGTAGGTTTTGTTCTGCTTTCTCAGCCCCTTGCACTTCTTCAAGGCATCACTGATCTCCATGGGCCATTTCTGCAGGTCCGACATCACCTGCTTATGCTCATTTTCCCGCATCTCAAGAGAATTCATCCTGTGGTAGGGCATGGCCCAGGAGAAAAGACCTCCATGAACATAGGACTCAAGGATCATAAGAAATCAGGCTGTGTCCTGGACTGCCCCTGCTCAGTGGATGCCACAGCCTGGCACCTATACACTGGGGCCTCCTGGTGCCTATTTAACTTACTATCCTGTCCCCAGGCCAGAAGAGGCAGGGTGTCCAAAGAGAATTATCCAGGGCTACATGAACACCCTCAGTGGGCTTGGAGCTTTAGATTAGTTCTCTAAGAACTTTCCATGAATCTGTGTCTCATATCTGGGCCCACCAGGAATCTAAGACGACATTTCTCCTGTCATCAGAACGGGTATTCTCATCCCTAGGTTCCTGAAGGCCAGAGCACACGATCAGTATTCCAGGGAGGAGACCCAATTTCAGCATGGCTTTGTAAACTCCACAGGGGGTTCCAATGTTGCACCAAGGTGACCACAGTAGCCAAGAGTTGTGCTGCTCAAAGTGTGGCTCATCCCCTGGAAACTGTGAGAATGGCAAAACCTCAGTCTCTGCCAAAGACCCCAGGCTCCCAGAAGTACACACCTCCACATGTTCTCTCCCCCCACCCACCCACACCTACAATCAGGTTGCCCATGAAGTGCAGGGAGGTGGCACGGACTCAGATTATAAAGAACAAGACCAGAGAGGAGCAGTGATGAACTCTGGGCCTTCCAGCAACACACTGATACAGATGGATGGGACCAGGCCCTCGGCTGCTGCCAGGATCTTTCGGCACACAGTCATCTGCTGGTCAAGTGCAAAGACTCACCACAAACTCACAGGACTAGCATGTCTCACAAACTAAAACCTGCCAAGGTCTCTTTTAAGGCACGTTGAAAGCTGACACACTGCTGTCCCTATCCCCGGAGTGTGATTCAGGTCACAGGCTCTGTTTTTCATTTGGAGGAAGCAGAACAGCCGTGTCCTCATCTCATAGCTACCCAGGTTGCAAGTTCTGACTCTCTGAAGCGTTCAGAAAAATTGGTTCAGGTACCAGGACCCCCTGAGGTTCAGCCTCCTATTCCTCAGGAAATCTTGGCTTGACACTGTGGGATCAAGATGGTCAGCAGAGAACTGGGCATTAAGGACTACCTGTTGTTCAAATCCTTGTAGTAATAATTGGTCATGAAGCCACACAGCTCAATTTGTTCGTATTTTATACTCTGTATCTGAATGGTGAGATCCTCCACCTCTTTCATCTCCTGCTCCTGCTCAGTGAAGGTGGAGAGTTGGGATGGTGCCTCCCCAGCAGCCCCTGCAGGTAGATAAAGATAAGTGAGCTTGTGTACTTGAATGGCTTAGGGACAGGAGAGTCCATGCTCAGTCCCCAAAAGAAAACCAAGGTAGGGGAAATTCGAGGAACAAAGTGAAGTCCCGAAAGAACAGGGAAGCTGTCCTCAAACTGGTGTCCTTGAGCTTTGTCTCTCTGTCTTTAAACACCATGGCTAGGCATTGCCTTGCTCCCTAAAGCAGTCCCTGGCCCTGAAAGGTACAAGTTAACCCAATTGCATGGATTTGGAGGACAGTGTCACCTCATATCTGATATGCTACAAGTAACTCCTGTTGTCCCCAGTGCTTAACAGCACTAAGTCCTGATCACGTGTGCCAGGACCAAAGCATCTGAATGTCTGAGACATTGGTGCATGGCCAGGGGAGTCTCAGATGGACTGTGGTGGCTGGCACATTCCTTTAATCCCAGCACTCAGAGAGGTAGAGGCAGGTGCATCTCTATAAGTTTGAGGCCAACCTGATTTTCAGAGTGAGTTCCAGGATAATCTGGAGATACACAGAGAAACCCTGACCCAAAAAAACATAAAAACACAAAACAAAAACAAACAAACAGAAAAAAAGAATAAGAAAAGAAAAAGTAAGACATCGCAGTCTCTTCCCAGTCTCTCACCCACTGGCTCTAATAGCTTTCAAGCTGAACTGCAGACCAGGGTGTCATTCAAAACTGGGAGGTCAGAAACCTTAGGAGTCAATGGAAGAGAGAATTATTGATGCCTCAGCCCTGCTAATGCCTGTTATGTAAAGTATAATAACCTCAGGCTTTTCCAGAGCACCGTCTTTTCCTATTATTACTGGCACACTACCTAAAGGACTCCACTGGGGGCAAAGTGCAGTGCTGGTATTGAAATCTAACTAATTCCACTGTGCCTCCATCCCCACTCAGAGAGAATGCAGAGGATCTCCAACACAAAGGCTACAGCCTTGTCAATTCCTGAATCTGTCAATTTAACTATCATGAATCCTTGATGTGGGTTGAACTCAGAGAAGCAAGATTGGCCTATTGTGTCCCAGAAACCCATAGTTCCTGAGCCCTAGCCCTGGAAGGCTCAAGGCCATCTCATTCAGAAAGCTTCCTAGTCCCTTCCCTGAACTCACTGCATCTTCCCCAGGACCATTTATTTCTCCATGTTTTCCGGTGAAACCTAGGGTCTGCTTCCTTCTGCCTCACTCTGGTCTCTCCACGCTGTCCACTGTCTCTCACAAGTAGTCTCCTCAGTCTAGACAACATGTCTATAAGTGAATCTTACAGCCACTGAACGAACGTCCTGAGGGCAGTTGAGTTGCTACAACACAAGTGACATCACAGGATTCCAAGAGCTCCAGGATACAATAGAATTTCCAGAGAAGGAACTGCTGATGTCACGGGCACAGCCTTTACCTCCTTGCTAATTATTTCTCCCTGATCTGACCAGAAGCTGAGGCTTCCTTTCCAGGAGTCTCTCCTGTGACACAGAGAAAGCCATTCAGCATCTCCTCCTTCCCAAAGCAGAAAATTTTCTCTGCTTTATTAGCATCTTTTCACTACTTTACCCATGTGGAGTTGAACACTCACTTTACATGTACTGTCCATGAATGCCCTTCCTCTCCTGAACATCCATACTCAGGGATATGAGCAATAAAGCCTGCCAAGAAATTAGGTCAGAATAATACGGAAGATGAGGCTTGAGTCCTTTGAAGTGAACAAGCACCTAGGGAAGGCTAAGGTTAAGGAAATTTTGACTCTGAGGGACAAGAAAAGAGTAGCTGCCCCTCAGCCAAGAGCAGCTGCTGCAGATGCACAGATGCAGCCATCAGGCTGAGGCACCAACTGGGTTCTGCATCCTCCTGCATCATCAGAGCACAAAGGAGGGACCATGTTCAGAGAGGGGTTGGGCACTTTTCTGGGACAGTACTTTTTTTTAAACTCAGTCAAAACTTCATCCAAAATATCCTACAGGGCTGGAGGTCATAAGTTACTCTCATATTGTTGGAGAACAATGATGGGTTGAGATAGGGTGAGGTTGATGGAGAGATATTTTTGAGAAGAATGCATGCTAGCTTCTCATTACTAGTCTCATTTTTCAAGCAGTCAACTTTAAAATGAAACCCTTAGAATGCATTCTTCTAATGTTATGAACGCACAGTGCATAGCTCTCTGCATTCACCATATGCAAAAGCGCAGCAGATTTGCTGCCCCTGCCACTCTGGGTGCAGCACTCCTTCATTAGCTTTCCCCAGCCCACTTCCTTATGATGCAGTCTCTTTTTTAATCAACATTTAGAATAACCTCTGATTGGAGCAGATTACTCCAATTTTTAAAATGCATTCTAAAACTTTAAAACCATTACCCTCATACTTACTTTACTATTACGTTCCTGTTTTTTTTTTCTCCTGTGGTGATTTTACTTAAATTATTTCATGGGTGAAGAATCTTATTATTTTAGTCTGAAAGTGGGTCTATGAAAATGTGTGATATTTATGTACACATACTGAGGAGGACAGAAGAGAGTAACAGATCCCCTGGAGTTGGAGTTACAGGCAGCTGTGAACCTCCTGATGGAGGACATCTAGAAGGACAAGGACCCTTACCTGTTGAGCTATCCCTCTGGCCCCAGTAAAAGGTCTTTAGTCAGAACATTCATCTGTTTCCAGAGTTAAACCTTTAGCTGCTGTTTCTCTAAGTGTGTCTGGTTCTGTGTGCAGCTGAGGTTTGTTCTCACTGGGCCAGTTTGGTCCTCTCCTGCTTCCAGTAGTATTGCTTACTCCACGCATCCTATGATGGGAAAACTCCTTCCTAAAACAAGATGAATTGGGATGACTTTTGTGTGGTCTTTATTGTAAACAACATCTAGATTCATGCTTTTGCTTTCAAAGCAAAAGGGTTTATTAGGATTTGAAGTTTCTCTCAGGGTTCAGAGAAGCAAGATTTGAGGCAACAGAACCAGGAAACAATTCCTACTCCAGAGCTCACCACTGACACTAACATGCTGCTAATTGATTGAGGGGAGCTCAGCCCTATGTGGGTAGGGCCATCCCTAGACATGTGAGCTTGGGCCACAGAGGAAAGCTAGCTGAGCAGAACAGTAAGCAACATTCCTCTGTGGTCTCAAGCCCCTCCTTTGGGATTTTGCCTTGGCTTTCCTTGATAATGGATTCTCAAACCCTAACCCAAAACAGAATTGGGAATTGAGGGAAAAACCTACTTTAAGGGAAGGATGTGGCCCAATGTGTGAATTACCTGTTAAGGTTTCTGGTGCTAAATGGGTCTTCAGTTTACCCAAGAATCTCAAACTTCTAATCACCCAAACTCCTCCTGACTGACTCAGATCATGCCAACATTATTGTCCAGACCTGTGTGCAGTCTAATCAAGAAACACTGGCTTACACCTCCCACTTCCTACACTACTGCACTAATTCACTGAACCGCAGGACATAGTCTTTAGCTGGGAGGGCTTCCTCATTACCTGTTTTACTCCTGCCAGTACTGCATTTGGCAAAGGGATTAATTACATAAAACCCAGGAACTGCCATCATGTCGTCAGTTGCCAATATAGAGTATTTGTACTGAACCATTTTTGGGGGCATGAAAGTAGGAAACTGCCACGCTCTTTCATTAGCTGGAAAGGAACACAGCAGTGACCTCTTTAAGGGTCAAGTACTAAGAACAGAAGTGCTACATCCCTTGCAATTCCCCTGCCTTTCCAAGTGAGCATCACAAAATACTCCCTAGGTGGACAACAGAGCTGGCCAGAACAAGGAACGTATCTACAGAGTAGCCAATATCTTCAAATTTGGGGCACACACAAGGATTTCTCATCAGACAGTATGCAAGAATCATGAAACAACTTCAAGATGTTGGTGAGGTTTTGTTCCTGTTGCTTTGAATTTTTAAGACAGGTCAGTGAACCCCTCCTGCCCTGAGCAGACACCAATTCTATCCACAGCAATTCAACTTAGACTTGATTAGAGGAGGCTTGCTCATCACCTGGAGTAGAGCTTCTGGTATTCACTGTCCTATATATAAAAGGTTCTATGATTCCACCGAGAGACTGGCAAATTCACAGGTTATTTCACAACTCCAGTGTCTTATTCAGGCTCATTCACCACACAATACGCTGTCAAAGAACTTACTCCAAGCCAAAGCAAGGCCTTCATGTGGAACAAAATAAGCACTATCTGTATAAAAAAATGTTCAAAGAAACTAGACTATTCCCCATCCATTTCCCATCTGAAAGATCCAAGTAGGGCTTGATTGAATCTATAGTCACCTCATACTATAACTAAAAAGTTAAGCTAGAAATCCTAGCCCCACACAGATGATCTGAACACCTCAGTTCTGACAGCATCTTGTTCCAGAAAGTCTATTTTGCCAGAGTTTACAGAGGATTCTTTAAGTTGGGGGTACAGAAGAGGTTAATTAAGGTCACTTAACTCTTCATCTTTTACAGCAGATCTGAACTCAGATGGCTGACTTCTGAAGGCTTCCTGACGGGAATCCAGTAGAGTTGTTTCAAGGATCATATTGACACTAATAGCTGTAACTTGAGAAGAAGTTGTGATCCACAAGAAATCCGCAATGAATTGCAGCAAATCTGAGGCAGTCAACCTTGCGAAGGCTCAGTGTCTGAACATAAAGATGTTTGCAGTGATCTGTGGTAATGCCTCTAGAAGTTCCTTTATTGTATAAGATTGTTTTGGCTATGATGGGGGAGAGTCTTCTGGCTTGTGTTAATTTCATTGGTTAAATAAAGAGATTGCCTTGGCCCTTTAATAAAACAGAAAATTAGGTAGGTGGAGTAAACAACAGAATGCTGGGAGAAAGAAGCTGAGTCAGGCGGTCGCCATGATTCTCACGCCCGACACAGCTGCAGGTTAAGATCTTCCCTGGTAAGCCACCTCGTGGGCTACACAGATTATTAGAAATGGGTTAGGTCGATATGTAAGAGCTAGCCAATAAGAGGCTGAAACTAATGGGCCAGGCAGTGTTTAAAAGAATACAGTTTCCGTGTAATTATTCGGGTATAAAGCTAGCCGTGTGGGCGGCCGGGCACCAGGAACATAGCCCGCCACTCCAATCACAACACTATCCTGGGTTTTTTGTTTTTCCATATAAAGTTGATTAATGTCCTCTCAAGATCTTTGAAGAATTTTGATGGGATTTTAATGGGGATTGCATTGAATCCATAAATTGCCCTTGGTAGAATTGCCATTTTTACTATGTTGATCCTCCCAATCCAAGAGCAAGGGAGATCCTTCCATTTTCTGGTATCCTCCTCAATTTCTCTTTTCAAAGACATAAAATTCTTGACAAATAGATCCTTCACTTCCTTGGTTAGAGTTACCCCAAGATATTTTATGCTATTTGTGGCTGTCGTGAAAGGTGATGCTTCTCTGATTTCCCTCTCTGCTTCCTTATCCTTTGTGTATAGGAGGGCAGTAGATATTTTGGAATTGATCTTGTTTCCTGCCACGCTACTAAAGGTGTTTATGGGCTGTAGGAGTTCTTTGCTGAAGTCTTGGGGGTCGCTTATGTACTCTATCATATCATCTGCAAATAATGAAAGTTTAACTTCTTCCTTTCCAATTTGAATCCCTTTGATCCCCTTATATTGTCTTATTGCTATTGCTAGAACTTCAAGCACTATAATTAACCCAATTAAAAAATGGGGCACTGAACTGAACAGAGAATTCTCAACAGAAGAAATTCAAATGGCCAAAAGACACTTAAGGTCATGCTCACCCTCCTTGGCGATCAGGGAAATGCAAATTAAAACAACTTTGAGATACCATCTTACACACCTGTCAGAATGGCTAAAATCAAAAACACCAATGATAGCCTTTGCTGGAGAGGTTGTGGAGGAAGGGGCACACTCATCCATTGCTGGTGGGAATGCAAACTTGTGCAACCACTTTGGAAATCAGTGTGGTGATTTCTCAGGAAATTCGGGATCAACCTACCCCAAGATCCAGTAATACCCACTTTTGGGAATATACCCAAGAGATGCCCTATCATATGACAAAAGCATTTGTTCAACTATGTTCATAGCAGCATTATTTCTAATAGCCAGGACCTGGAAACAACCTAGATGCCCTTCAATGGAAAAATGGATGAAGAAAAGTGTGGAATATATACACATTAGAATACTACTCAGTGGTAAAAAACAATGACTTCTTGAATTTTGCATGCAAATGGATGGAAATAGAAAACACTATCCTGAGTGATGTATCTCAGACCCAAAAAGATGAACATGGGATGTACTCACTCATAATTGGTTTCTAGCCATAAATAAAGGACATTGAGCATATAATTTGTGATCCTAGAGAAGCTAAATAAGAAGGTGAACCCAAAGGAAAACATATAGTCACCCGCCTGGATATGGGAAGTAGTCAAGATTGCCGGGCAAAAACTGGGAACTTGGGGTGAGGTGGCATGGAGCTAAGGGGAAATGGGGTGAGAAATGTGAGAAGGGGAGGATGAGGGGAGCTTGGGGGAATGGGATGGTTGGGATAAAGGAAGGGTGGATAAGGGAGCAGAGAAATATATATCCTAATTAAGGGAGCTGTCTTAGGGTTGGCAAGAGACTTGACTCTAGAGGGGCTCACATGTGTCCAGGGAGATGTCCCCAGCTAGTACCTTGGGGAACTGAGGAGAGGGAACCTGAAATAACCCTATCTTATAGCCATACTGATGAATATCTTGCATATCACCTTAGAACCTTCATCTGGCAATGAATCGAGATAGAGACAAAGACCCAAATTGGAGCACCGGACTGAGCTCTTAAGATCTAAATGAGACCGGTTTTATCCCGGGCTTTTTCAGACCCAGGCCAGCTGGCCTTGGTAAGTTCCTGATAGAACATCCCCATTGTCGCAGTGTGTGGGTGCACCCCTCTGGGATAAAACCTGTCTTGCTGAACATAGCGGACAATGAGGACTACTGAGAACTCAAGAACGATGGCAATGGGTTTTTGATCCTACTGCACGTACTGGCTTTGTGGGAGCCTAGGCAGTTTGGATGCTCACCTTACTAGACCTGGATGGAGGTGGGTGGTCCTTGGACTTCCCACAGGGCAGGGAACCCTGATTGCTCTTTGGGCTGACGAGGGAGGGGGACTTTATTGGGGGAGGGTGCGGTAGGGAAGAGACAGAAATCTTTAATAAATAAATAAAATAATTAATTAAAAAAAAAGACCCAAATGAGGAGTAGAAGGAGAGAGAACATGAGCAAGGAAGTCAGGACCATGAGGGGTGCACCCACCCACTGTGACAGTGGTACTGATCTATTGGGAGCTCACCAAGGTCAGCTGGACTGGGACTGAATAAGCATGGGATGAAACTGGATTCCCTGAACATGGCGGACAATGAAGGCTGATGAGAAGCCAAGGACAATGGCACTAGGTTTCAATCCTAATACATGAACTGGCTGTGTGGGAGCCTAGTCTGTTTGGATGCTCACCTTCCTAGACCTGGATAGAAGTGGGAGGACCTTGGATTTCCGCAGGGCAAGGAATGCTCTTCATTCTCAAGAGGGAGGGGGAATGGAGTGGGGAGGAGGGGGAGTGGAGGGAGAGGGTGATGTGTGGGAGGAGGAGGAGGAGGAAAATGGGAAACGGGGAGGAGGCAGAATTTTTTTTTCAACAACTAAAAAAATAAACAAAAAATAAAAAATAGAAATTAACAATAAATTCTTCAGTGTTATAAACATTAATTTATAGTGATAAAATCATGTTTGTAATTATACTTTTATAATTTTACTCCTCTGAATAAATTCCTACTGACAGTGCTTAAAAAAAAGAACAATTGAAACTCTTGATTTTCCATAGTGCAACAAGGACATTTTGCCTTTCTGCCTTTCAATAATATGTGGGTACCAGAAATCCCCCTTAGTCCATGTGTCTACCCAAAAGCACCATGGGAGTACTTCTCCATCTAATATGTATGCTGGTCCTGGGATTTAATCAGAACATAGGTTCTGACTTTCTGGGTGAGGGCTGGACAGTCACTGAAATTGAGGTCTTCATTAGTCAGTCACTATAGACCGAGAAATCAGATGCTTAATGGCCGTTGTTTTTGTTTAGCTGTAGTCTAGTTGTCTGGGAATGCTTAAAAAAAGACCATTACTTAACTGGACTGTGCGGCTCTACTCCTGATTTTTCAAGCACAGCATACTGCTCATCTAGCTGAAGTTTAAGAGCTTGGTCTGTGAAACCTCCTTACCTCTATTTTTATGTCTGTTTCAAAGCTTTTCTCCATTTCTTTATCCCTAAGGGAAAGGAAATGTAATCAGTAAATACATCTTGAAAGTATTCGTCCTTCAATTAAAATAAATGGCCCCTTAGAATAATCCTTGAGAAGAAGGGAATAAAACATCCTTATCAAACCACTTGGAGGCTTCAGTTGAACAGAAAACATGTTGTACTGCACTGAAGCTCTGAGGTCTCCTCTTCTGAATAGACTGTGTAGGACCAAGCTGACGACATTTAGAAAGAAACTGTGTAATGACATTCCTCCTAAGATTCACTTCTAAGTTTTAGCAGCTAGCAGATAATAAATCTTTATACATAAGGGTACGCATTTTCTCATTCAAATAATTTTCTCATCATTCAACCAGTTCGCCTCCCTTTTTCTTTTGGGGAATGGTCTGATTAGATCAGGTAATGATATCTGTGGCAAGTCACTGCCCTCTCAGAGTCCCCATATATTTGAGGACAGAGCAGAGAAACAAGCCCAACTGAAGGTCTGAATTCAAGCCAGCTGTGTTCTCAATGAGGCAAAGAGGCTGGGATTTACATTAAAGCCACCCCAATATTTTTCCTTCTGGTGCCATTCACATTTCTTTCCATTTTATTTACTTTTGAATCTTCATGTCCTAACTAAGATGTACATGTGCTATACGTGGTCATTTAACTACAGGTAGCATTCATTTTAAGCACCTGTTCTGGCTCTCTATGTGTTTGGTGGTGGACTGTAGGGATGGAAACTGTGTGTCACTGTCTGTTTTTGGTTGTCCTTGTGGTGTCTGCCTTGTTCTGTGTAGCCTGGCTGCAGGAATCTATATACACCACTTGCCATTCCTGGCTCTGAGGTTCTGAAACTATTACTGGAAGAGGAGGCTCTTGCACTGGAACTGTTTTATCCCAGGGATGTCGGTCTTAGTCATGGCTGGGTGGATGGGACTGGTAGCATTTGCATTTTGAAGCTCTAGGTCAAGGCTGGTTGTGTGCTCAGGGTGCTGCTTGCATTGTTGCCTCAGCCCTGTGTAGTCACCTATGGGTGGGCTGCAGGGTGGCCATCTCTCCCCATACTCCTCACCAGGAGCTGGGAGCAGAGTCAAGCCCTGATGCCTGAGGGACTAGGAAAGCATGCACTGGCAAGCTCTCTGCTAACTAAAGTGAGTCTACTTTTCTTCTTTTCTTCCCCCTTCCTTCCTTCCTTTTCTTTTTTTCTTTCTTTGTTTTTTTCTTTTTTGGATTTTTGAGACAGGATTTCTCCGTAGCTTTTTGGTACCTGTCCTGAAACTAGCTCTTGTAGACCAGGTTGGCCTCAAACTCACAGAGATCCACCTGCCTCTGTCTCCCGAGTGCTCTTCCTTTTCTTTTCTTTCTACTCTCCCTGTAGACCAGACTGGCCTTAAACTGACAGATAACCACATGCCCTTGCTTTCCAAGGGATTCAAAGTATATGCCACTGTGCCCTGACAGGGAATTTTTGATTACTGCTTCCAGTAAAATTAAATTGATTGTAATATTATTTTACTTCATCCTGATTTAACTTTGGTAAGCTATATACATCTAGAAATTCCTCTGTTTCCTTTAGATTTTCCAGTTTAGTGGAATATAAATGTTTATAGTATATTCTGATTCCTGAAATTTCCTGTGTGTGTGTGTGTTGTGAAGTCTCCCTTTTCATCTTTAATTTTGTTAGTTTTGGTATCATGATTTTTTGGTTAATTTGGGTAAAGGCTTGTTAGTATTTTAAACGTTTAGGTTTAGTTAAAAATTGCATTGCTTGCTTTTAATTAGCTTAATCCCTGATTTGGTGATCTCTTCCCATGTATTATTTTAGGGTTGTTGTTTATTTATGTTTTTCTAAGGTTTTCAAGTGTATCTTTAGTTATCAACTGGAGGTTTCCTTTTTATGAAGGTGAACACTGCTATAAATTTTCCTCTTGTGGATGTGGTAAACATACCTTTAATTCTAGCAGCTGGATCTTTGTAATTTTGAGGTCAACCTTGTAACGACTCACAAGTACATACACACTGAGTTCCAGTACAGCCAGGACTACACACACAGAGACCCTGTCTCCAAAACCTGAAAGTGAATAAACTTTCTTCTTATGAATGCTTCCATTGAGCCTCATAGATTTTGTTATATTGTGTTTTCATTTTCATTAAGTTCCAGGAATTTTACATTTTCATTTTTGATTTCTTTCTTGGCTTCATTACCATTCAGTAGCATGATTTATAGGCTCTATGATTGTGTTTTCTGTAATTTCCACTGCTGTTAACAGCTAGCATTAATCCCTTGGGATGAGATAGAATTTGGGATATTATTTCAAGTGTCCTACAATAGTTGAGAATTGCTCTGTGAACTACATATGGTCAGTTTGTATAACTTTCCATATGCTACTGAGAAGTATGTCTATTCTTTAGTTCTGGGGTTGAATATTTTGTAGATATTGTTATATATATTTGATTTATGACATCATTTAATGCCAATATATTTGTGTAGTTTTTGCCTGAATTATCTTTCTATTTTTAAGAGCACAGTGCTGAAGTCACTCTGGATCACTGTATTGGGGTTAATTTTTGTTGTTTTATGAAATTTGTTGACCTGTTTTTGGTGTTCATGTTTAGAATTATCATAACCTTTCTGGAGAAAGTTTCTTTAGTTGATATAAATTGTTCCCTGTTCATTTCTTCTGAGTTGCTTTGGTTTGAAGTCTATTTTTCCTTATATTATAGTACTGATACCTCTTTTTCCTTAGTTGCATTCTCTTTGAATGCTTTTTAATTCGATATATCTTCATCCTGTCTTTGATAGTAAGGTATGTTTCTTGGAAGCAGCAAAAAGATGGTACCATCTTCTAGCATATGTTTTCAAGGATTGTATTGACTTATTTCATTGATCTTTTTGTTTCTGTTCTGCTGAAGTATACTCATTCCTTCTTTATGTTATTTAAGCATACTTACAATCACTGTTTTGAATTCTTTTTTGAAAATTCTTCTATGTCATTTATATGTACCAATAATGTGGGATTACAAATTTGTAGAGGAGATACTTTGTCTTGGTTTTTCATCCGGTTTTAGTTTCTGTGTTATGAACTGCACATCTGAAGTACATTGCTGGCTGAAGTTTTCTCTTCCTTTTCCAATTCCTTCCTTTTAATTGCCCTTCCCACCTTTCCTCCTTTTTGTTTGAGCTGCATTTCTACTCTCAATGGAGGCATGTATAATGTCCAGTGAAGGACTAAGAGGTAGTAATGTTGAGATGCACAGCATTCTCCATGGGCTAATGCAGAACGCTCTGTAGCAGGGTGTGTTGGATTAAGCAAGAGGAATCAGGTAGCCTACTTCTACAAGAGGCTGTGTGTGCTCGATACCCAGAACAAAATGCCTAGGAGTTTTAGTTGGGTCTAGTGCAGTAGGATGGCCATGGCGGGAGAATAGTTTCTGAATGGGGTGCACTGTCTAAAGTAGGGGAAGACAGGTTTTATTTGCTTTTGGAGGCCCCTAGGTTTGTGTTGCTTGCTAAATTCCTGGGTGGTATAGGCATGTGCACCTTACTTGTTGTAGAAGGCTGTGTGGGCTAGAGTCCTGGAGATAAATTCCTGGAAGATGTAGGTGGCATGATTCATGAGACCACAGACAACGTGAAGTCTCGTTATCAGGTGGTATAGGTGGGTCAGACCACAGACAATACCTAAAGTCTCATTCTCAGGTGGTATAGGTGGGGCTCAGGGGAAGAGCGGCCCTATCTGATACCCTAGTTGGAACATTTATAATCATAAGCCTTTGTTTAAAAACTGTTCTAAAATGTTTACACTGAAAAATTACACTCAGTGTGTGTTTGTGTGAGTGTCTGTGTGTGTGTGCTAAGGGGTAGAGACCATGTATGAGGGCATATGTCTGTATGTAGGTCCAAGGAAAACTATCAGGAGTTGTTTATTTTGTTTTTTGCCTACTACCAACAATGTTTAAGGGAATGAATTCAGATTTTTATGGTTATAGTCAAGTGTTTGACTCATTAAACCATCTTGCTGTCTGGAGAACTGACTGTTTTTGATATATCCAAAACATTTTTATAATTTGTGATTTTGTTTTTCATTTAATTTTAAAACTGTAAAGTTATTTCATGTTTCTCTTTAAATAAGTTATCAGCCTTTCAGTTTTTCTATTATCATGCAGTTGCATAGTTTCGCTATTTACTTCTAATCTTAAAGTACCACAATCTTATAAAACATAAGAAATAATTGTAATTGTTTTGTATTTATTAAGGTTTAAATTGTAATCAACAATATAATCTATTTTAGATAGAGTTTCCTGTGCTGCTGAGAAGGATGTATACCCAGGAGCTTTGTGTGGAATGTTGTATGAATGTTTTTAAAGCCATTTGATCCATGGTGCCTTTTAATTCAGGAATGTCTTTCCTGATTATTGGGTGTTGAAGATGTAAAGGTGAGTGTAGCTACCTTACCATGATAGTGAGTGACTACTGCAGTCTTCAAGTGTTAAGAATCAGAGTGCATCTCTTTGTGTGTGTTTGGGGTGGGGGCTCTGCTTGTGTGCTTGTCAGCCAAGGATAAGATGCTCAAGCGCACTGTGATCACTTAAGGTGATTTCCTTGTCTATGGACCAGACTTGTTTCTGATCCCAATCAGTTTTCCAACCTATTCATTGGGCAGGTTCTCACTGGCTCCAGATACACCTTGGGGTGTCTAATGTCTAAACCATGTACGGCATTCTGAGCATGTTGGAGGTTGGGGAGACAGCAGAGCACTGAAGTTTATTACTGGAGGAGTCATCTCAATGTTTGCTAATTCTACTCAGTAATAAATAACCTGTGTGATGAATGAATCTGTCAGGAGAGTCTCAGAAATATTTATTCTAAGTTTATAGCAACATATGAAATGGTGTGCTACAGGTAGACAATATTAAATCACTTCTCATCTCTGCATTGTATATTCTTAAGAGCAGATATTGACTAAAAGCAGAAAATATATAGATGAAAAAAAAATGTAACTGTATAAAAGAGAGTTGGAGCAGCTGGTACAGCAGGTAGGAACTGTCCACCAGGTGGCAGAGCATCTCTGCTGCCGCAAACTTAGGGACATTTTGCTTGACTTCTGTAGAGAGCTGCTGAAGAACCTGCAGTGCTGTGGAGGAAGGGAGCTGACCACAGAACCATCTTGCCTGGCTGAAGGCCATATTCCCAGGGAGAGCAATGGCAGCACTGAGCGGATCTTTTGTCCTGTTTTTGTGGCTGCAGCTGAACCGAGAGTGAGAGCTTTGGGGAAACAAGGCATTTGGCAATGTTCATTATCAGTCTGAGGAACAGACTGGTTCCTCCAGGGTTCCTGAAATCACTGTGGGAATAAAAGCAAAATCTGGGGAACGGTGTCTGATGGTCTTCTTGCTCTTTCTTTTTGCACAGGTGTGAGCAGAGGAGAGCAGCTGGAGCAGCCTTCTCTCTTGAGTGTCTAGGAGGGAGGCAGCGCCGTTATCAACTGCACCTACACAGACACTACCAATAATTACTTCTCCTGGTACAAGCAAGGACTCACTGCCCTGCTGAATTAGAAGAACAAACATCTCTTCCTGATCTCCATAGCTGCCTATCCTGGGGACTAAAGCCTGTACTTTTTTTTTTTTTTTTTTTTGGTTTTTTCGAGACAGGGTTTCTCTGCGGCTTTGGAGCCTGTCCTGGAACTAGCTCTGTAGACCAGGCTGGTCTCGAACTCACAGAGATCCGCCTGCCTCTGCCTCCCGAGTGCTGGGATTAAAGGCGTGCGCCACCACCGCCCGGCTTAAAGCCTGTACTTTTGTGCAGCAAGTGCACAGTGCTCTCCATGCATCTGCTACCTGTACATTACCATGGGGCCAGGACTGGAGTAAAATTTAAACATTTTTTTGAAATAGAAGATTTTCCACCTTGCAGATTTAGGGTATGAGCATTCTAAAATAACATAAAATTTAGCCTCAAGTTGACCTGAGAATATTTTGAAGAAACTTGTACTTAACATGATGTTTTTTCTTTAAAACTTATGTTTTTATTTTATGTGTATAAATATTTTGCCTACAAAATGTCGATGTTGTCACATGTGTGCCTAGTGCTGGCTAAGGCCAGAGAGGTCATAGGATCCCTTGGACCTGGAGTTACAGGTGGTAATGAGATGCCATGTAGGTTTTGGGGTGAATCAAACCTGGGTACTCTGGAAATGCAGCCAATTCTCTTAAACCTTAGCCATATTTTATATTTAATGTTATTTTTAAGTATTCCTTTTATTCTATATTGAAGACCAGATGGCTAAAAACAGTGAATGATAAACTATTGTGTATTACATGACTAAGACAGCTATTTTATGCCCAGGATAGCTAAATTTAGGGCTAATTTGTTTTTTTTCTTTAAAGATTTTATTTATTTATTATGTATAGAAAGTCTCCCTCCATGTATGCCTGCAGGCCAGGGGGCGCCAGATCTCATTACAGATGGTTGTGAGCCACCATGTGGTTGCTGGGAATTGAACTCAGGTCCTCTGGAAGAACAGTCAGTCCTCTTAACCGCTGAGCCATTTCTCCAGCCCTAATTTGGTTTTTGTTTTTGGCTTGTCTATTGAATCTTTGGGGGCTTCACATAATGCACCCCAATTCTGTTCACCTCTCAGTCTTCCATATCCCCTCTCTTCTCTGCTGTAGGCACACCATAAAAGAAAAGAAAACAAGCAAACAAACAAGCAAAAGCAAGAGGAAAAACCTCCACACTAAACCAAAACAGAAAAAAAACCCTACACTAGAGACAGAAAAATCACTGTTTCTCCCCTTCTGACTCTCCATCACCTCTTCATCCTTCCTGAGGGCATTGGAGGTTCAGTGTGTCATATAAAATACCCCTTTGTACCATCAGCTCGACTGGCCACTGCTCACTGCAATGAGTCCTTGGTCCAGTTTCAAGCTCTGGTTTTTGGTACATCATCCTCACTGGATCCTCACCAGAACTCTTCTGGGGAATCTTGTGTCTCAAAAATCTTACAGGTATCCTTCCATAGGACCAGCCCTTTCTTAAGCTCCAGCAGGACATATTTGGGGTAGAGGCTAAGGTGAGTCAACCCAAGGCCCAGTTGTGGGCCTTGTTATTAGCCAAGCAGTTCAGATTGAGCCACTGGGGCCCCTAGCCTTGGGTGTGGTGGTGGAGTGAGCTCCCCTATATGCATGCCCTCAGGCTAGGTTCATCCTCACCCGTGTGAAGGGTGGGAGCCCTCTCTTCTGAGTGCTGGGACCAGCTGCCCTGTTGTAGTGGGAGCTGGGCAGGATGAAAAGCAGGCTTGCTCTCCTCCTCACTACACTTTTCCAGGGCAGTGTAGGGTGGGACTTTTTCAGTATAGCCCTCTGAGTTCATCTTACATGAGTCCCAAGGCCTCCTAATATGACAATGGCTACAGACACCAACACAGACCCTAGTTGTGCCTGGACCACTGACTCAGACACGGCATTCTGTCACAGCTTAGGCCCAGATGGCACCCTGGCTCTGGGTGGAGAAAATGGCCATTCAGGTGGGAATGGTTCCCGACAGCCTTGTGGTTGTCTGTCACCACCATGGCCTCAAGTTGTAGCTCCAACATTGGGCCTCTATGTGACCATTAGTGGTGTGCAGAACCTGTAGTTTACATCAGACTCCCAGCTGTGACAGGACCATGGACCCCAACATGGTCCTTGGGAATAGCTGGGCCTGGATGACACCATTGAGCCCAATGCTGGCATGAACCCAAAACAATAACTTGGTCTTTGATCTTTGGTGTCTGCATGAGCTTTGATGGCTTCAGGAGCAACAGACATCAGCACAGGCCCTGGCAGTAGTGGGGTTTGATTTCATTTTGCATGATTCCTAATGCCTCCTGAGATGATACAGAGGAATTCTGAGGAATGGATGAGACATTCCTAGGCAATCTTGGAAAGAACAGCTCAGTTCTCAACATGGGAAGTACTGTGGGCTTTCCAGTCAAGCTAACAGAATTCTGGCTTTGGAAGAAGAGGCATTGAAAGTTTTCCTCTGTGTTTCCAGGGAAACTTCTGGAAAGGGGACCGGACTCCTGGTCATTTGAGGAAAGGTAATTAGCAGGGTAGCAAGTGCAGTTCCTCATGACATCAGCAGCCCGCTCTCTGGGCATTCTACTGTATCCTGGAGACCTCTTGGAATCCCAAGTGATGTCAGTGTTGTAGCAACACCAACTGCCCTTAGGATATTCCTTCACTGCCCATAGTGGACATCATTAGAGATGTTGTCTAGACTGAGGCGTCTACTTGGGAGGGAGAATGGAGGTCATCCAGAGAACAGAGAGAGACAGAAAGAATCTGCCTTTAAGTCCCAGAGAAAAACACGAAGAAGTAAAGTGTTCTGGCGACGGCAGAGTGAGTCCTGGGCAGGGGGTGGGGAACTTGCTGGTGGAGGCGGGCTTGAATTTGGACTTCCCGTCAAGGGTTATCAGGGCTTGTGTCTCTGAGAAGCAAATGGACTTCCCTCCTTATGGTAATTCCTGAAAGGCAAGGATTCCAGAACATTGGTTAGTTCATCTCCTAAGCCAGAGGCTGACCTGGGCAAGGCTATTGTGCTGGGAGCACCACTTAGCTTTTACCTTTGCTGTGGTTTGGGGGAAAGTGGGGGCAGAAAGAGACCATCAGGAGGAAAGGAGGGGATAATGTGACCCCTTCTTAGGGCACACATCACTGTACTTCACCTTCAGTAGTTTTTTTATGCTCAGTGACTGCCTTACACTATTCTCACAGAGAGAAAAGTGCTTCTGGCCAAAACATTGTGTCCTCAGACTGTACAGTAGAATTCCTTTGATGACCTCTCCCTGAATGTGGCTACCTTAGGGTTCTGAATTAGCAGCTGAGGATGGCAGGCAGTTGTCTAGTGTAGCCAAACAACTGCCAGAGGTATGGCACCAGGCCAGAGATTGGCTGCTCTCTGCCAGCTTCAATGTTCTTGGCTGTCAGTGAGGTGACTTGTTGAGTCTGCTGACCATGTTGTGCTGCTGCGTGACTTTCCAATCCACAGCCATGGTCCTGGAGTGGCCTCAGTATATCTGGCTCCTCACAACACCTGAGTACCTGTGCACTCTGTTATTTTTCTCCTAACTTCTGAAACCACAGGCCGGCTTCAGGGCTCTGGACCATGCTGCACCCTGTGCTGTTGTGAATAAGCCTGAAGAGGTGACTGGGGTCTTCTCCTGAAGCCTCTGCAGGGAGGCAAAGGAAACTGCAGGCTGCTCATGTAGCCACATGTCTAGAGTGATGGGAGAGCTGAGATCCAGAGTGGGAATCTCTCAACATGGGCCAAAATATTTGCTTTTCAATGGGTTCCATACACGATATTTCTGTTTGGGTCTCAGGGCTGTCTGTCCATCCTCTATTCCTTGTCATGTGCAACATTACTTGTGTTCTATTTCCCACAGGGGATGATATAGAGCCAATGTCAGACGCAATTCTCTTCACCATGAAACTGAAGGAAAAGGGGGAGCTGACCAAGGAGCTGCAGCTGATGACCAGCCAAAGGAATAAGTTACAAGAACGTCTCGTCTCCATCACAGAAGGAACTGTGGACAATAGGTATCCATCATTTCAGACTTCATGGGGCTGTCGGCAGTGTCACCCTCACCTGCTTTCTCTTTGGGTCTTGGCTTCCACACTGACATCTGATGTGAGGTTTTGATAGCTCATGCCCTCTGGACCAATAGTTAGGGAGTTTGTATGGGACTGACCTAGGACCTCTGTTCATGTGTGACATTTGTAGCTTGGTCACTTTAAAGGGTCCTAACAGTGAGATCAGAACCTGTGCTTGGAGCTTTGTTACCTTGTGTGAACATGTTCCCCATGCTGGATTACCCTGCCTAGCCTTGAAATAAGGCAAGGAGCTCTGCCTGCCTCAACTTGATCTGCCATGCTGTGCTCAAGCCCATGGGAGGCCTGACCCTTTCTGAGCGGAGGCAGAGGAGGCATGAGAGGAGAGGGGATAGATTGGAAAGGGAGAAGATTAGAATGGAAAACTGGAGTTGGCATATGAAATAATGGAAAATGCTGTTTAACTAAAAGTCAAATAATTAAATTCTGATAAAAAGGTGTTGGTTTCTAGGAGGCTGCACCTCTGGAGTGCCTCTGTGCCTCACCTCGCATCTAAAATTCTTCTCAGAGGAGAGGCAGACCTGAAGGTTTGGAGGGCGTGAGATTGGGACTCTAACTATTCTCCTTTTTCCAAATGAAACCCAGAGCTTGTGATCTCAGTCACACAACTCAGGGACAGCAGCAGTAACGGATAGTTTCCAGCATGAATTTGGAAAGGGCTTTACAGGTGGTGGCTTGTGTGAGATTGATGGAGGAAGGTCATTGGTTAAAAATAAAGAAACTTCTTGGCTGGTCCTGATAGGTTAAAACATAGGTGGGAGGAGTAAACAGAATAGTATGCTGGGAGGAAGAGGAAGTGAGCTCAGAGATGCCAGGCTCCTCTCTCGCGGGCAGACGGGATAGCTCTGCTCTCTGAGGCACACTTGCGATGAAGCTCCAACCCAAGATGGACGTAGGCTAGAATCTTCCCAGTAAGCGCATTTTGGGGTGCTACACAGAATATAAGAAATGGGCTAGTCCAGGTGCGAGAGTTAACCGAGAAGAAGCTAGAAATAATGGTCAAGCAGTGTTTAAAAGAATACAGTTTGTGTGTTGTTATTTCAGGCATAAGCCAGCCAGGCAGCCGGGGTGTTGGGGATGCAGCTCTGCTGCTCCTATTTCTTCATGAGATATTAGAAGCTGTTAGTTTATGGTGAGACTTTGAACTTGACTGTTAGGTGACTGTGTGCTGGAAACTCCTGGTAGCAGCTGGAGGGGCCTTGCTCCCCCTCAGTGTACAACTAGATGTCCTGGGGCTCATCACATTTTCTATCTATTATTGTACATTATTCTCTTAGATGATAAGGCTCCATGGATTTCTTTAGCGTCCACTTGTGGACACTCTCCCTTTCTGTGTCTCTATTGCTCTCTTTCTATTTCTAACTCTGTCTCTCTCTCATATGTCTGTGTATGTGTGTGTGTACAAACACACAATTTAATGTTTGTGTGTCCCAAGAGTTTCTGGGAGACAGAGATCTGTGTTAGGGACTGAGGATTTGCCCGTCCCACTTTCCAGGTGATGTCAGTACTGAGGTCAGGGAGCACCACTTTAAGCAGCATAGCTCTTGTCCTATGTGCTTACCTTGGTGGCACCTAGGAATCGCTTGGGCAGTTTATATCACCATCCTGTTCTTGGGCCTAAAACTCTAACATATGTGCTCTGTCTAAGTGTTCAGTAATTGTCAGCCAGGCTCTAGAATAGCTGTAGTGAAATGGGAGAAATGTCACTACAATGTGTGGTGTGCCAAGACCTGTGTCATAGACTCCTGCTAACATAGAGAGCAAGACTGAACCTCTTGGCTTCCTGAGTGAGATCGTGCAGCCAGTGAAGCTTCAATCTTAACCTGAGTCTCAGCCATTCTGGGCCCAGCATCCCAATTGAATAGCACCCAGTGGTTCCAGGCCTTGGAGGCCGAATGTGGCATCCACAGGGCTGTGATGAAACAGGCTACAACCTGATTTCCTATGATACTTGAGACCTGTGCTCATGGGGTCTTTCTTCCTGTTTCTAGGCCCTACCCCAAGCCAAATCCTTTGTATGAACAGCTGAAGTCGGAACATGATGAGGTCATGATGCAACTGAAGAGACTGGAAAACGAGAATACCAAGGCCTCACAGAAGTTCAGTGAGCTGACCAAGGAGACAGTCTTCTATCGGTAAGGCCCATCTTGACATGGACTCCCACAATAGTGCAATGGACATCTATGCCTTTCTTTTTCTGGATGGAGAATCACCAACTGTGGTTGTAGCCTTTCTGCTTCATAGTAAGCAGCTCTTGGACTTTTTTCTCTTAGACTCAGTATTGCTAACTGTGAAAGGGACAGTTAAGCCACCATTGTCCTAGAGCCTCATGAGCCTCTAAGAAGAAAAGGGATTTGCATTGTGAAGAGAACGTCTGACAGCCTTGGGCATTTGGAGCTCCAGACAAAGCTTTACACATATGGCGGTTGTGGAACCTGGAGATAGAATAGAATCACCTTGGGCCTCCTGTCTTCCCTTGAGGGTATTTTCCCACTACATGCCAATGTTTCTCCATTACCACAGAATGCTAAGGACAGCTGGTAGACTTCTCCTTCTATTGAAGGGACATGAATCCTTTTTGGTGTTGGGGCTTTCCATAGTAGCTTGATACTTTCCAGTCTTAGCTGTTCTCTCATTTTGGCTTCTGAATGCAGCTGTCCTGGCTGTATCAACACCTGGTTAACTCTTCTAGGAATCATAAAGCCTTTTAGGGTGCTCATTCCTGGAGGCAGGGTTATCAGGAGGCTTACAGGGTCTTAGTATGCAGAGTGTTTTTTTCAGGAGTCTGCACAGCCAGCTCCTGATGCAACAGACTCAACTGGAGAAGAAAGTGGACATGCTGAGGCAGGAGAAAAAGAAGCTATTGGAGGACTGGGTCCTGCTGAAGCCCCACTTGGAGGACTGGAAAATGATCTGCAAGGACAAAGAAGAAGATACCAGTGACCTCAAAACCCAGCCACAACAGGTAGGGCCAGGCAAGTAGGTCAGGATGAGGTCAACCACCATTTGCCCATTTGACTACCTCTCTGCCCATCCACCTATGCATGCTTTCACCCATCTCCTTACTCATCCATACTCCCATTAGCCATCAAATGCATGCTATCTGGGTGTTCATTTCAGTGTCCATACACAAGTATTGTCGTGTTTCTAGTCAGTCTCTCGATTAAATCAGGGTTTCTTCCTAAACCAGATGGTTATGTTTGCCAGATTGGCTGACCAGCAAGCTATGTAGATCAGATCCTTTATATGTGCTTAGATTAGTATGACAGTCTCTAGCCCTCCACTAAGAATACAATATTCTAATGAATAGGAGCTCAAGAGGCTGGAGGAAAGACTCCAGTTTCTGCTGAAGCAGGAGGAGGTGATCACTCCTGAACAGGACATGGTAGAAAATCTACAGCATCACTTTGAGGCCTCCCAGATGAGGTAGGAGAACAGACTGGGAGGGGAGGTAGAGTCAAGTGAGTCCCCTGTACCTGGAATCTCTGTCATTGGTGGGTTTCTGCTCATCTCTGTGGCTCCCAGCAAGAAACAAGGAACAAAGACGTCAGAGAATTCTGCTGATACAGTCAACAAGATCTTCTTTCTAGAATATCATACTTTTGACACTCAGTGAGTCTGAAGAATTGTGTCTTCCTTCGTCCATTCAGAACTCTCTGTATGTGTTCTCATCAGGCTTTCCCCAAAGCCACATAGCTTCCTGTCACATCCCCCATCATATTGGATTTAAAGTTGTTCAACATGGGGCCTGGTTGAAATTGCAATTTTATTTCAAAAAATATCATATAGACAATGAGTCCCACCTTTGAACAAACGTTTCTGCAACATTTGGCCGTTTCCCATGAAAAGTGTTCTCTGGAGAGAATAGAATAATGACTTTTAAGAATGAACCCTGGCAGATGTGTCAGCTTCAGGGAAGATCAGACCATTCTCAGACTGTGCTATCACGGACTCCCAAAGAGAGCCTGGATGTAGATTCCCAACTCTAATCCTGAGAAATCACAAATTCTTTCTGGTCTCAGAGCTCCAGAAGAGCCAGTGTCCTCAGGCACACATCACAGAAAATGCTGTTCTAGCATGACAGACTCTATCATACATGTTGTTCATGTTCAAGGTGCCTTCTGAACATGAGGACTGAGCTAGGCTCATGACCTTGTTCAGTTACCCAGAATGCAAGACACTTTTATGTCTATTTATAAAATGATGCAGTCAATCTCATCTTGTACAGCATGTGTATTGTTCTTATGGTATTAGAATGTTGTGATAATTGCTGATATTTACAAAATGAGTTCCAATCTCTAGGAGCATGTTCTAATCTTTCTAATAGAATGGACAACATAGAGTGATTATTTTAAATTATGACTTGTGTTTTGGACTGAGAATATTTTAGTCTCAGCTACTCTATCATCCTAATTTCTTGAGGGTACCAACAATGACATCAGTCAAAAGATGAATTTTGACTGTGAAGCACAGCTGAGGTGGAGGGAGGGAGCTGCTTGACATCCAACACAGAAGCTCCTCACAAAGGATGTGTCATAACTGCTTTTTTCTCTCAGGTCCAAAAAGCTTCGGACTGATCTGGAACAGGAAACAGCCCAGGATGAGAGCCACCTGCAGAAGGAGCTGCTAGAGCCAGAGCCACCTGCTGAGCCCACCCCTAGAAAATACTGAATTCTGGGGATGCATACTCTTCTTCAAGTTTGGTTTCCCATTTAGATTAGGCCCAGATTATGACTACACAGTGACCCAACATGGCTGCTTTTGTTTCTTGATTCCTTCTTGATAACAGTCCTTAAGAGAACCGAAGAAGCCAAAGGAAGCCACATGCACCTTGCACCCATGACATTGTTCACATTAGGGTCAAGGCCTCCAAACAGAAAGACCTTTCTTGTAGTTGTGAACTCACCAGTGAGGAAAACACCAACTGACCTCCAGGTGATCATACCCAGTGTGTCATGTGTCTGTTGACTCAGTTCTTCTGAAGAAAAGAAAGCAGCCTAATATGCTTGGGAAGCAGAAAATCTTAGACAAATTTACTCAAAAGTCTATATTTACTAGTAAATGGCCTTATCCTTGGGGAGAACTTGACATATACAGGTCCTAAGAATGACCACAGAGATCTTGAAAAATCAGTTCCAATGGGTGACTGCCTGCTACAATGTCTCCAAGGCAAGCCAGAGCCTATTATAGTTCTGTGCTGTTCCATCTGCCTTGATGAATGCTAATTAGTTTAAATTTTGTTTGCTTTTTGCTTTATACTTTTGGATTTGATTATTTTGGTTTTGGTTTCTTTATTATGATGTTATTTGTTCTTGTTATTGATTTTCTTAGTTTGGTAAGGCTATTCAGTGTTTATGTTGAAAGTCCTTTTATTGTCCCTTGTGAGAGAAATGTATTTCATTGTGAATAAAAAAGAAATTTCTAACTCTTCACACTTAAATCCAACTTCTTTACTCAGGGGTAGTGTCATACTCTTATAACCCCAGAAATCAAAAGGAAATGTGGATCGCTGTGACTTCCAGGCAGAATGGGCCACATAGTCAGTTCCCAGACAGCCTAGCAGACACAGCAGTTTGGCATACCTATGCTGATACTTTCCCCACAGTCCTTGTCGACTCTTCTCAAGGGACAGCATGGAGGACAGCCTGACTGACTCCACTGTGCAGGTAAGTGCTCTGAGTTTCAGCATTCTGATGCCCTCCCACTCCTCTGCAGAGTGTACCTCCTCTCCTACAGGAACGATCTCTAGTACAGGGTAGCTGAGGAATCTAGAAGAGTTCTTCAGTGCCATAAAAGAGTCCCTGTTTTCAAAAGAATGAAGCCCAGCTTCTGAGGAAGAAGCTAAGATTCAAGAGCTGTGGTGTCATGTGGGTGGAGACATATGCAAGGCAGATATAAAAGGTCACCTGATCGCAGTCAGGCTCTCAGAGGCTATAAAGTGCCACGGAAGTAGAAGCCAATTGCTAGAAGGTTTGGTGTAACTTACACTAAAGTACACTGAATGGAGTTAATGTGAAGCCAAGAGGAATTCAAATATTTCTTTCAGCCCCTTCTTTATTCTTTCCTCAACCTTGTGACAGCAGGAAACAATCATATGGTCCCCTGCTGAGCTCAGAGGGGCCAGTGAGCTTGGTCAGGACGGAGAAGTTAGAAAGTGAGAGGATCACCCTCCCCAGGAAGCTGTTCATGTCACTCATCTAAGCAAGCCTCTCCTGAGTAGAAGCAAAAGCTGTAAAGCAGCTTCTAGATGAACATGGTCATAAGTGTCCAGGCCAGGGTACTTCTGATAGGGTGTTAACCATGGAAGGAAAACCGATACTCACAGTTTTGAGCAATTCATTGGGAATATCCTGTGTACTATTTTTGTAGGGAAGTCAAGTCTGGGAAACCAATTGAACATAGATCAAAAGCCAGGTTATATAGAAAGAAATGCATAAGGCCTGCTCAACGGCTAAGAGCACTTGCTGCTCTTCCAGAGGGCCTGGATAAATATGATTTGGACGTGGCTGCTCCAAGGAGTGGTTGATGAGAAATGTTTTGTTGTGGATATGAGAGAGTTCAACCAGATGCACCTGGGTGACCCAGAGGAGGGGGAAAATTAAAACACTGATTGGGACCAGCAGACCTAAGCTGACCATGAGAGTAGAGTAGGAAGGAAGTAAGAGAAGAGAGACAGACAAGAGGGTTCAACCAGGAAGGAGCAGAGGACCAAGAGAACCAAGAGAATGAGCAGAACCAAGAGAGCACCTGGCTGAAATATCTGCCAGACATGTATATGCCCTAGAAGGAAAAGGCACAGTAGAGGATATTATGCAGTGATGGAAATTGCTGGGTACAGGCTTCTAGTTACTGACTCTTCAAAGAAAACATGTAGACTCTGTTGGATTAGGATACAAACAGCAATCACCCAGGCAATGTCTGTGCCAGAGGAACAGGTTTGCACAGACTAGGAACAAGTGCCATTATGCAAGCATGACAGTCAAAGGAGCAGACAACATGACAAAATTTTCTGTGATATATAGAGGAATCATTTCACTGTAGGGAGTATTTTGAAGTGGTTATTCTCTTGCTGGGCGTTAAGGTTGTCAGAGAACTGGAATCTGTCATAGTATGTGGGGTTTTTATGGACAAAAGATATTCACAAAATACCTTTGTAAGTTCTTTCATGTTAAGGAGCATCAAGCCAATGATTTCACTGGCAACCACAGATGTAGGCACAGATCTTCAACAGTGCTGGCAGTGATGCTGACAGTGTGCTTGTCAGTTTTTATTATCAGCCTGCTCTGACAGAGGGTTCCCTGGGAAAAGGGACTCTCAATGAGCAAATGTACAGATAAGTTGACTTTGGCATGTCTGGGGTAGTGGTTAGAGATTGCTAATTGTGAGAAGACTCACCCTAAAGGGGTGGTGTCATTTCATTGCCTGGGGCCTGAACTGCACAACAGTGAAGAAAGCCAGAGCATAAGCAGGGGCTCTCTGCTCTTGAATGTCAGTGTGATGTGACTGGCTGAGCTGGACCTATGAGCTAAAGGTCAATTCTTCCCTTCCATAACTTGCTTTTGGTCAGAGCATTTTACCAATCAATGGACATGAAACCAGGCTAGCCAGAATACTGAGCCCAGTGAGAATATCCAAGAAACAGGAGACCTGCATGGACACCTGGCACTCTAGAAAAATTAGCATGCCTATCTCATTTGCTTTACCCCACAGGTCAATAGAAACTACTCTATTTGGTTCAGAATGATGCAATCCAGCTGGTACAGACCATGAGGATAAAAGGACAAATCCAAGTGTACATCTACTAGCTACATTTGCGAATCACTGAGTCCCACATGCTTGGGAAGGCTGTACAACTCTTGTGCCAGTATCGTTGATGCCATATACATCTCTCACTTTTGTGATCTTTACATACAACCCATTAATCAGTGTTTTCATTTCCATAAAAGAATATAGAGCACGCATCAACTGTATGATTCTCTAGGCTTTGGAGAGCACAATCATTCTGTATCCGTCAACAATGGACACAGTGTGCCATATCTTAGCAACTGATAACCACACTGCATCAAGTATGCAATGTGGGTGGTGGTTCTCACACACTGTGCTTGTAAGGAGCCTCACACTCTACAGAAACTGACTCTCTGCTAAGATATGGTTAGGTCTCATTATGCAACCTTTTCCTGTGGGTTATCTCGGGGCCTTATCTCAGTCACATGGAGATGGAAAGAAGCTCAGCATAGCTCTGGGGACTCTGTGTGGCATACATTTCCACACTCAGAGTGTGCATGACTCAACCATCAAGGCTTCTTTGAATATGTCATCAATAACTATGACCATCACTGTCTCTATCATATGGTTATAGCATCTCAGAGAGTCTTGGTATAGTCATCTCCTCTCCTCTCCTCTCCTCTCCTCTCCTCTCCTCTCCTCTCCTCTCCTCTCCTCTCCTCTCCTCTCCCTCCTCTCCTCCTCCCCTCCCCTCCCCTCCCCTCCCCTCCCCCTCCCCTCCCCTCCCTCCTCTCCTCCCCTCCCCTCCCCTCCCTCTCCACTCCTCTCTCCTATTATATCCTCTACTCGTCTCTCCTTCTCTTTTCTCCTTTTGGTTATTTGAGTCAGGGTTGCTCTGTGAAACAGTTCTGGCTATTCTGCAACTCATTTTGTAAACCAGGCAGGCTTTGAATTCAAAGATATCTACACACCCCTGGCTTCCAGTGCTGGGAATTAAGTTGTATACCTATATTCCTTGGTCAATTCTTCATCCTGAGATTGTATATGTAGGGTAACGTGTTATAGTTGCAGTATTACAGAGATATTCTGACTTATCAGAAAGCCAGGATACATTTAGAGATGCAACAGGACAGTTCTGGAGGTGTAGACCCACAATAGGACAGCTCTGGAGTTATAGAGTCTCAGGAGGACAGCTCTGGAGGATAGAGCCACAATAGGAGAGCTCTGGAGGTTGGAGCCACACTAGGACAGCTTAGCCCTAGCGGATAGAGCTGCAATAGGACAGTTATGGATGCTAGACCCTCAGTAAGACAGCTCAATCCTGGAGGTTAGATTTTCAATACAACAGCTCAACTCTGGAGAGAAGGTGTCCTGACTATTGGGAAGCCAGGTTAACAGAAGCTGTGGTGTGGTGGGGGATGGTCTCCCACAGGATATAGTGATCTTGCTCTTCTCCTGGAGAGCTTTTACAGCTGAATTCAGCTCTGTACTCTTTTTTTTAAAAGATTTATTTATTTATTATGTATACAACATTCTGCCTTCATGTATGTATGCCTGCACGCCAGAGGAGGGTGCCAGATCTCATTTCAGATGTTTGTCAGCCACCATGTGGTTGCTGGGAATCGAACTCAGGACCTCTGGAAGTGCAGCCAGTGCTCTTAACCACTGAGCCATCTATCCAGCCCCCTCAGCTCTGTACTCTTAAGGGAACATCATATCTGAGCTATATACTTCTTCTCCAGCCCAAGATGCTTCTTCTTTGCTAACACTCTGCTAAAGAATAAGCCCCTGCAGAAATGTAGCAATCTCCTCTCTCTCCTGTGAAAAGTTGCTATTTTTTTTCTGCCAGGCCTTGCTCAGCCTCCAAAAGGAGCATGATAGGAAGGTACTTTGGTTCAGCTTCTCCTTGCTGTGAGATCAACAACTCAGCAACGTTTTTCAGCTCAGTCCCCTAACGTACATTCAACCTTGGTTCTTCTAGTCTGCCCTGACAAATGAAGGTTGTTACTCAAGACTCTTTTGAGAAAGACATTTATTAGAGAAGGAGGAGTCCAGGAGAGTGGCTGCCTCTTCCAGGGAGGGATTAAAGGCATCTTTAACTGAAGGGATAGAGAAGCTTTGCCTTTATGGCCAAACTCGTTTCTCTTACTGGTCCCATTTAGTGTTTTGCTTAGGAATTGGATAGTTTAGTTGGGCAGGGGCAGAGATGGCTTTGAATTTATGGTTTCTTTAACTGGTCCTTAATAGAACTCAAAGCATACATCAAACCTCACACTCTAATAGTAGGAGATTTCAACACTCCTCTCTCACCAATAGAAAGGTCAACCAGACAGAACCTAACAGAGAAATAAGAAAACTAACAAAGGTAATAAATCAAATTGACTTAACAAACATATATAGAACATTCCACCCAAATAGGAAAGAATGTACCTTCTTCTCAGCATCTCAGGGAACCTTTTTAAAAAGTGATCACATAGTAGGTAGCAAAACAAACATCCACAGATACAAAAAAAATTTAGTAACCACCTGCGTCTTATTGGATCACCATGGAATAAAGTTAGAATTTAACAACAATTCTACCCCCAGAAAGCCTACAAACTCATGAAAACTGAACAGTCAACTACTGAACCACCCCTGGGTCAAGGAAAATAAAGAAAGAAATTAAAGTCTTCCTTAAATTCAATGAAAATAAAGACACAACATACCCAAACCTATGGGACACTATGAAAGCAGTGCTAAAAGGAAAGTTCATAGCACGAAGTGCCCACATTAAAAAACAAATGAACAAACAAACAAAAAAGGAGAAATCTCACATTAGAGACTTAACAGAACAGCTGAAAGCTCTAGAAAAAAAGAAGCAGACTCACCCAGGAGGAGTAGAAGACTGAAAATAATCAAACTGAGGGTTGAAATCAACAAATTAGAAACACAGAAAACAATCAAAAGAAACAAACAAAGAGGTGGTTCTTTGAGAAAATCAGTAAGATTAATAAAACCCCTATCCAAACAAATCAAAAGGCAGAGGGAGAACATGCAAATTAACAAGATGAGAAATGAAAAGGGGGACATAACAATAGACACTGAGGAAATACAGAGAAACATCACATCTTACTAAAAAAAGCCTATATGCTACAAAATTAGAAAATGTGAAAGAAATGGACATTTTTTAGATAAGTATCATATACCAAAATTAAATAAAGGCCAGGTGAACAATTTAAATAGACCTATAAATTGTGAGGAAATAGAAACTGTAATCAAAAACTTCCCAACCAAAAAAGAGCCCAGGACCAGATGATTTTAATAGAGAATTCTCCCAGAACTTCCAAAAAGAGCTGATACCTATACTCCTTAATGTGTTTCATATAATAGAAAAAAAAGAGTTATTGCCAAACTTTTTTTATGAAGCTACAGTTACCCTGATACCAAAACCACACAAAGACTCAACCAAGAAAGAGAATTACAGACCAATCTCACTCATGAACATCGATGCAAAAATTCTCAATAAAATACTGGCAAACTGAATCCAAGAACACATCAAAAAAATCATCCATTATGATCAAGTAGGCTTCATCCCAGAGATGCAGGGCTGGTTCAACATATGAAAATCTATCAATGTAATCCATCATATAAATAAACTGGAAGAAAAAAAAACATATGATCATTTCATTAGATGCTGAAAAAGCATTTGACAAAATTCAACACCTCTTTATGATAAAGGTCTTAGAGATTAGGGATACAAAGTTCATACCTAAATATAACAAAAGCAATATACAGCAAGCCAACAGCTAACATCAAATTAAAGGAGAAAAACTTAAAGCCATTCCACTAAAATCAGGAACAAGACAACTGTCCACTCTCTCCACACCTCTTCAATATAGTACTTGAAGTTCTAGCAATAGCAATAAGACAATATATGGAGATCAAGAGGATTCAAATTAGAAAGGAAGAATTCAAACTTTCAATATTTGCAGATGATATGATAGTGTACATAAGCGACCCCAAAAACTCTACCAAAGAACTCCTACAGCTGATTAACACCTTTAGTAATGTGGCTGGATACAAGATCAACTCAAAAAAAATCAGTAGCCCTTTTATACACAAAGAACAAAGAAGCAGAGAGAGAAATCAGAGAAACAACACCTTTCATGATGGCCACAAATAGCATAAAGTATCTTGGTGTATCTCTAACCAAGGAAGTGAAAGATCTATTTGACAAGAACTTTAAATCTTTGAAGAAAGAAATTCAAGAGGATACCAGAAAATGGGAAGAATCTCCTATGCTCATGGATTGGTAGGATCAACATAGTATGCAATCCCCATCAAAATCCCAACAAAATTTTCCCACAGACCTTGAGAGAACAATAATCAATTTTATGTGGAAAAACAACAAACCCAGGACAGCCAAAACATTCCTATACCATAAAGGTACTTGTGGAGGCATTACCATCCCTGACTTCAAACTCTATTACAGTGCTACTGTAATGAAAACAGCTTGGTATTGGCATAAAAACAGAGATGTTGACCAATGGAATTGAATTGAAGACTGAGATATTAATCTACAAACCTATCAACACCTGATTTTCAGCAAAGGAGCTAAAAGTATACAATGTAAAAAAGAAAGCATCTTCAACAAATGGTGCTGGCATAACTAGATGTCAACCTGTAGAAGAATGAAAATAGATCCATATCTATCACCATGCACAAAACTCAAGTCCAAATGTATTAAAGACCTCAATATAAATCTGACTACACTGTACATGATAGAAGAGAAAGTGAGAAATAGTCTGCAACACATGGGCACAGTAGACCACTTCCTACATAGAACCCCAGTAGCAAAGACAATAAGAGCAACAATTAATAAATTGGACTTCCTGCAACTGAGAAGCTTCTGTAAAGCAAAGGACACTGTCATTAAGTCAAAAAGGCAGCCCATTAAATGGGAGAAGATCTTAACCAATCCCACATCAAAGGTCTGATCTCCAAAATATATAAAGAACTCAAGAAACTAAACATTAAAACTTTAATTAATCCAATTAAAAATGGGGTACTGAACTGAAGAGGGCATTCTCAACAGAAGAAGTTCAATTGGCCAAAAGACACTTAAGGTCATGTTCAACCTCCTTAGTGATCAGGGAAATGCAAATCAAAACTTCTTTGAGATACCATCTTACAACTGTCAGAATGGCTAAAATCAAAAACACCAATGATAGCCTATGCTGGAAATGTGCAGTAAGGGGAAAACTCATCCATTGCTGGTGGGAATGCAAACTTGTGCAACCACTTTGGAAATCAGTGTGGTGGTTTCTCAGGAAACTGGAAGTCAACCTCCCTCAGGACCCAGCAATTCCACTCTTGGGAATTACCCAAGAGCTTCCCAATAATACTACAAAAGCATTTGTTCAACTATTTTCATACAGCACTATTTGTAATAGCCAAAACCCAGAAACAACCTAGGTGTCCCTCAATAGAAGAATGGATAAAGAAGGTGTGACACATATGCACTTTGCTTTTCCCTGATCGCTAAGGAGGTTGAGCATGACTTTAAGTGTCTTTTTAGCCATTTTAACTTCTTCTGTTGAGAATTCTCTGTTAAGTTCAGTACCCCCATTTTTAAATTGTGTGAATTAGAGTTTTAATATCTAGTTTCTTGAGTTCTTTATATATTTTTGAGATCAGACCTTTGTCTGATGCAGGGTTGGTGAAGATCTTCTCCCATTCATTAGGTTGCCTTTTTGTCTTAATGACCGTGTTCTTTGCTTTATAGAAGCTACTTAGTTTTAGGAGGTCCCATTTATTCATTGTTGCTCTTATTGTCTGTGCTACTTTTCTAACATGTAAGAGGCTCTAGGAATGATCCCAGTGCTTCAAAACCTAAACAAAAGTCAGGAAGCATATAGCTCAGTGCTAAGTAGGGTATTAACTATGTATTCTAATCGAAAATGTGTTCTTTAGCACACTTGAATAATAATAAAAATTGATGAAATACAATTTGATTGGTAGAATACAAAAGATGCTGAGTTCAATCGCAGCACCATATAAACCCAATGCACTCACATACCCTTGTATTCCAGGTACTCAAGAAATAAAAACAGAAAGATCAGAAGTTCAAATCCATCCTCAACTACAGACTTTCAGGCCAACCTGTTGCAGGAGGTCTTTCTGCCCCTCCAACCAATAGCTGTTAAGATACCAGCCCATTGGGGCGTGGTTTCTCTCCATTCATAAAGCCTCTATTTCCTTCCGCTCGCTCTCTCTTGACTTCCTGCTGGTCTGGCGACTAGAATCTTTTTCTAGTTGTGCAGAGAGCTGTTGTCTGGGATCTGATCTGTAAGTTTTTCCTCTTTAAATAAATACTTCCCTGGTAATAGTAATTACAAACTGGTGCGGCATTGTTCGTGGATTACGCCTTTACCTGGCGCCCGACGAACGTTTGGCTTTTAGGACCCCCCCTCCCCCCTCGGCTGCCGGCCGCAAGTTCGGCTTGGCGGGAACGAGCCCTCGCTTCCTCTGCCCGGGCTTGCGCCTTAGCGGCCGATCTCTGAGGCCGGACAGGTGGTGGTGGCATACACTCGGGAGGCAGAGAAAGGCGGATCTCTGTGAGTTCGACGCCAGACAGGTGGTGGTGCACGCCTTTAATCCCAGCCCTCGGGAAGCAGAGACGGGCGGATTTCGGATTTCGGTGAGTTCGAGGACAGCTGGATAATAGGTAATATGGCAGTTTTTGTTTCCAACATGACTTTCACTGTTTGGGCTACCAATACAATGGGTCTAATCATGCAAAATTTATATGACTATGAGGATAACTTAATTTACTGGTTACTAGGTTTTAGTATTCTTTTGAATATTCTATCATTTAGAAAGATTATGGTACTCTCAAGAACTCATGCAGGTCAGGAGATTCAGGAGATTCAGGATTCAAAAGAGGCAATAATAAACAAAATAATAAAAAGACTTGAAATGCTTGAAAAAATGATTGGAACTGGTGAACAGAGTAATAAGGCACAAGGACAGGATACAAAGCCAACACCAGCTATTAGAACTGGCTTACCCAGGGTTTTAGCGGCATACCCTATACTTAATTCTGACAAAGCGTCAACTTCTAAAGGCTCAAAGGGAGTCAGAGAAGCTAGATGGATGCCAATAGCAATGAATGATCTGAAAGAAATTAAACAGGCTATTGTTACTTTTGGCTTGCAAAATGCATATGTACAGGAAATGATAAGGACTTGGGCTTCTAATGCTAGAGCTACCCCCTATGATTTCCATCAGTTAGTGTCTGCAGTTTTAGATAAGGGACCTTCCTTGATGTTTGGAATTTATTTCAGAGAAGAATCCAAACATATGGAACAGCAAGGAAGAGCAAAAGGTGTTGAGGTTTCCCAAGATCAAATTCTTGGTGCAGGAGAATATGCTGATCCACAGGTCCAAGCTCTTTATGACGATGAAGTACTGCATCTATGTCACCAAGCAGCTTTAAATGCTTGGAATAGGATACAAGATCCAGCAAAAAGGGTTGAATCATATACCAGAATTAGGCAGGGACAGAGAGAACCCTTTATTGACTTTTTGCAAAGATTAATTAAGGCTCTGGACGTAGGGGGTAACAGACCCGGATTCTAGACGAATACTTCTTGAATCTCTAGCGTTTGAGAATGCAAACATAGAATGCAAAAAGATAATTGGGCCTTTAAAGTCTAGATCAGCACCTATGGATGAATGGATTCAGCATACGATGAATATTGAGACATTTAGCTATAATGATGAATCTTGGGTAGGAGAAGCGATTTCCACAGCAATGAGGAGACATCAAACTGCCAGGTGTTTTAATTGTGGTAAATTAGGACATCTGAAAAGGGACTGCAGGCACAGAATTTCTAGGAATAATATCTCCTCTGGGAATGACAAAAATAGGAGACCTAGGCCTTCAGGTATATGTAGGAGATGTGGTAAAGGCCGTCATTGGTCCAACGAATGCAGGTCAACAACAGACAAACAAGGCAACCCGATCCCGTCGGGAAACTCCTTGAGGGGCCTCTCGCAGGCCCCCAAGCCAACAGTGGCCCAGTCATTCCCAGTCACAGTGGAGAACGTGCCTCACCAAGAAAATTAAAAGCTCCAATTTCTGCTGTAAAAAGTAATACTGGTCTAAATGATGAATTATGTGTGGAGGATGAGTCAAAAAACCCAGTAGGACAGAGTAAACGTATATTTTGGCAGACTTCTATTAACGACCAAAGCTAAAAGTCTGTATAAATGGCATTTTTATTGAAGGCTTATTAGACACAGGTGCGGATGTAAGTATCATTACCCCAGAATCTTGGCATCCGAATTGGCCTCTTCAAGAGGTAGATGTTCAGTTTCTGGGAATTGGAACCCTATCTCGTGTAAAACAAAGCACAAGATGGGTTGAATGCATAGGGCCTGAAGGGCAAATAGGAAGACTAAGGCCATATATAGCCAATATTGCAATAAATTTATGGGGCCGTGACCTGTTACAGCAATGGAATACCCAGATTAACATTCCTGCAGTTCCAGGAACTCATAATTCTGGGAAAGATATGATGAGGTATTATGGAAAAAGGTCACCAGCCATTCAGGCTGTACAAGAACATATAGCAAATACCAAACCTTTAGAGGTACCAACAGCCCTACCTTTAAAATGGCTGAGAAGCCAATATGGATCAAACAGTGGCCTCTAGCTGAAGATAAATTACAGGCATTGGAACAGCTGGTGCAAGAGCAATTAGATGCTCACCATATTGAAGAATCAACCAGCCCTTGGAATTCTCCTGTGTTTGTTGTAAAAAAGAAATCTGGTAAATGGAGAATGGTGACAGATCTAAGAGCTGTCAACAAAGTAATTCAACCTATGGGCCCACTACAATCTGGAATTCCTTTGCCTTCTCTATTACCAAAGGGATGGCCTCTTATAGTTATTGATTTGAAAGATTGTTTTTTCACTATACCGTTACAAAAAAAGGATAGAGAAAAATTTGCCTTCACGGTGCCTACTTATAATAATTCTCAGCCTAATAGGAGATATCAATGGACTATCCCTCCCACAGGGTATGCTCAATAGTCCTACATTGTGCCAATATTTTGTAAGTAAGCCATTGGAAATAATTCGTAAACAATTTCCCAAGTCCATAATTTATCATTACATGGATGACATCTTATTATCAGATTCAAATAAAGATACTTTAGAAAGGATGTTTGAAGAAGTAAAGAAAGTCTTGCCTAGGTGGGGATTACAAATTGCCCCTGAAAAGATTCAAAGAGGAAATTCTATTAATTACCTAGGTTACAGAATAGGGTTAGAGAAAATTAAAACACAAAAGGCACAAATTAGGAGAGACCGGTTAAAGACTCTTAATGACTTCCAAAGACTGTTGGGAGACATTTCCAGTCTACGACCAGCTGTTGGGATAACACCTGATCTAATAGTTCATTTAAACAAAACCTTAGATGGTGATAAAGATTTGAATAGTCCAAGAAAACTGACAGCTGAAGCAGAAAAGGAACTGACAATGATTGAGGAAAAATTACAGGAAGCACATGTGGATAGGGTGAACCCAAATCTTAGCTGCATCCTAGTCATATTGCCTTCCAGAATCTCTCCTACAGGGATTCTAATGCAGAGGGAAGATATTATTTTAGAATGGATATTTATACCCAATAAACCAAGTAAAAAATTAAAAACTTATGTGGAAAAAGTCTCTGAACTGATTATAAAAGGTAAGCTGAGACTTCGTCAACTAGCAGGTATAGACCCAGCAGAAATTATAGTGCCTTTTACTACTGAAGAAATAAAAAAGTTATGGGAAGACAATGAACCGTGGCAAAGAGCTTGTGCTAATTTTTTGGGAGAAATTAATAGCAACTATCCCAAAAGTGGTAGACTTAACCTCATAAAGAGAACTCTTTGGATTCTTCCTAAAATTGTACGTGATGCTCCAATAACTGGAGCCCGTACGTTCTATACTGATGCAAATAAATCAGGGAAAGCAGGTTACAAGTCAGATGAATTGAGTAAGGTGGAACAAAGCCCTTATAATTTTGTCCAGAAGGCAGAATTATATGCCATTCTTATGGTGCTAAGGGATTTTAAAGAACCTCTTAATATAGTTACAGATTCACAATATGCAGAAAGAGTTATCTTGCATATTGAAACAGCTGAATTTATACCAGATGACACAGAGTTGACTTCATTGTTTATCCAGGTACAGGACATAATCAGGAACAGGCTTTGTCCGATGTACATAACACACATCCGGTCCCATACAGGTCTGCCTGGTCCTCTAGCACAAGGCAACGCTGAGATTGATCAATTATTGATTGGAAGCGTGTTGCAGGCCTCGGAATTTCATAAAAAGCATCATGTCAATAGTAAAGGCCTAAAGAAAGAATTTTCCATTACTTGGCAACAAGCTAAGGACATTATAAAGAGATGTCCTACTTGTTCTTTCTATAATCAAACACCGTTGCCTGCAGGGAGTAACCCAAAGGGTACTAAGAGAAATGAAATCTGGCAGATGGATGTGTTCCACTTTATGGAATTTGGTAAATTAAAATATGTACACCACACCATAGACACGTATTCAGGTTTTCAATGGGCTACTGCCCTTAGCTCAGAAAAGGCAGATTCAGTAATCACACATTTATTGGAAGTTATGGCCATCATGGGTATACCTGCACAAATAAAGACAGATAATGGTCCAGCATATGTATCTAAGAAAATGAAACGCTTTTTTGATTATTATAATATAAAACACATTACAGGTATACCAAATAATCCTACAGGTCAGGCAGTTATAGAAAGATCAAATCATACTATAAAGGATATGCTGAACAAACAGAAAGGGACCGAAAATACCCCCAGAAATAGATTACATAATGCTTTATTAACCTTGAATTTTCTTAACGCTAATGAGAAAGGAACGACAGCAGCAGAAAGACATTGGATAATGGAAAAGTCTGCTGAACTAAATCAACCGATTTATTTCAAAGATGTGCTGACCTCTCAATGGAAGCCAGGAGATGTGCTACGTTGGGGAAGGGGTTTTGCTCTTGTTTCCACAGGAGAAGAAAAATTGTGGATACCATCAAAATTAATAAAGTTTCGATTTGAAGAGGAGAAACCTCTTGGAAAGGAGAAATGACAACTCATCCACAACGATATTCATACAGGTGGTAAGAAAAACATATAGAATGGGGGCAGGGTTCTGTTCTTATCTCCACAGGAAAACACTCACCTTTGAAAAATTCAAGGGACCCTGGATATTTGGATACTGACAGATGGAAAAATACCTGCCCAATAGGAAATATCAAGAAAACTGAATGGGTAAGTAACACATACTAAACCATATTTCTAAATTTATAAAGCTGGTTTTGAAGTTGGACTCTGGCTCAGTCCCGCTCCAATTCCAAGCCTGTTAGTAAGAGAAAAACCCAGAGTTTCTGGAGGTTCTGTCTCATGTCAAGAGCCATGATATGGGACAGAAAGAAATATGAGTTTAGAAAACATCTTTGCTTTTCTTCATATCTATCATACCTTTCATTGAATATATCTATATGCCTTTCATTGAATATATGTATATATATATGCCTATATATGTCTATATGATTAATGTTTAAGTTTTTTTACAATAATCAATGAGTCTTTTCTGAAGTGACATTTGAAGTTTCCAGGAAGAAGATGGGGCCCCACAACAACAACTCTACCTGGTTGATATGACGTCATGATACTGATAGCGCTACTACAAGACCTGTTTTGGGTACCAGCTGCACAAGAAGATCCCAACTTGGTTAGCTGAAATGGTGCACATCTTGTACAACATTCTGGCCAGACCTCCACAAAATACTCAGAGACTATTTGCAATTTTAAAAGACATTGATCTTGAAATTTAACCATCATTTTGCTTTCACAGGATCCCCCAGAAAGAACGTCGCCCCCATGACAGCTGGAAGTAATTCTAGAGGACGACGTCCCCTCTCCCAGTAAAGTTTGCCCCTGGGTTTAGGGACATCATTTAGGGGTTGGGAAGTTGGGGGAGGAATTTTATAAGCTCAGGGATCATTTTGGAAAAAAAAAAAGAGGGTGATGGGATAATAGATTTGTAATTGTGAGTTACAATTTTTAGACAAACATATTGGTATTGATACTTGTATATTGATACAAAGTTAAATTATATTCACTATTGTATGCATGCATGTTTCTACCTCTGTTTAAAATATTTTTTATGTATTGACATATATTGTATCGATATTTACCATATTGCAATGTATATTTGTACATTGTTTATATTTGGAGGTCATTATCCTCATTTGTTACACAGATGTTTATTGTCTTAGTCTTTAAGTTAGATAGATATTGAGAATTATATAGATTAATAGTCATCTAAGTTTGCCATTCATAATTAGACTAATTAGGTTATTTAGATATATAGAGATTATACTCAGTATAGATAGATGATCTTCAACCTCTGCAAAGAGCTGTAGAAAATGGCCTTTAATCTAACTCAGAGTTTTGTGGTAGTGAGACACAATTGCTCCCGGCAACACCGCTCTATTCCCGAGAGAATGTTGAGCACCAAAGACACTCCACCTGGAGCCTTTCTTTTTGACAGAACTGGCCTTGGGGCAAAGAAATGCCCATACCTCAACCACTGACAGAGATACAGAGTGTGCATCAATGGATAAAACAGGACTGTCATATCCTGCCAAGACAGGGTAAGATAGTTTTGAAAAGTTGCTTGCCTTTGAAAATGGTATGTCAGTTATGTTAGGCCTTAGCCAAAGTTGGTTGCTTCAACGCTCCAAATGTGACTTGCCCAGGTAGCTAGTTGTCCCTGTGATTTGTTGCAGGTTTTGGAAGTTGTTTTACTGAACTTCCTAATTACCCAGGTAACATTATTTTCCTTCTCAGATCTTTGATGGGGTTGAAGACTATATAACTATAGTTACTTTTCTCTCATGACTTGGCCAAGTTATTTATTATACAAGTCCTAAGCTAGTTAGAATAGGATATTTGTACTTATTGTATATAATTTCATAGTAGGTTTAGAACTCTCTTACTTAAACAAAAGGGGGAGGTGTTGCAGGAGGTCTTTCCGCCCCTCCAACCAATAGCTGCTGAGATACCAGCCCATTGGGGCGTGGTTTCTCTCCATTCATAAAGCTTCTATTTCCTTCTGCTAGCTCTCTCTTGACTTCCTGCTGGTCTGGTGACTAGAATCTTTTTCTAGTTGTGCAGAGAGCTGTTGTCTGGGATCTGATCTGTAAGTTTTTCCTCTTTAAATAAATACTTCCCTGGTAATAGTAATTACAAACTGGTGTGGCATTGTTCGTGGATTACGCCTTTACCAACCTACTATATACAAGACCCTTGGAGGAAGGTGGAAGAAAGGCATAAAAACATAAGCAACATATTAGAAGATAGCATTTGAAAATAATAATCAACTGCACATATATAGGGTTAGAGTTAGGGTTATGGTTCAATTAGCTGAAGTTTCAGGGTGTACAGTTTGGAATAGATATCTCACCAAGGGATGGAAAATAATCACATAAAAGGATAGCATATGTTAGTATACAAAGAGTCACATTCTATATAATTCTATTTTTATGACACCCCCCTACACACACACACACACACACACACACACACACACCAACTTTGACTTGAGACAGGACTTATATAATTCAGGGTATCCTTGAACTCTGTGTAGAAATAGATAATTTCAAATGTGTGATCTTCTAGTGTCCACCTCTTCTACCTGACCACAAGTGCAGGGATTATAGACATCGACCAGAACATACAGGGTTATCTGCTACTAGGGATTGAGCATTGTCTTTTCTACATACTAGAGACACACAAATTTCCATACATCCCTAAACCTAAATGTTCCTAAAAAGGATCAACAACAACAAAAGCAAACAAACAAAGAACAAACAAAAGCCACATGAAGGCAGAAAGCAGATTAATTAATGGTTTCTGTGAATTAGGAATTTAAACCTGGATGACCACAAAAGATACAGCCCAATCTGGAAGGACAAAGTAATTATTCTAATTTAAGCAGTGGTTAGATGAATATACACATCAGTCAAAATCTATAAGACATTATACACTAAAGTCAGCAAATTTGAATAAATGTAAAGGATATAATTTTAGAGAATGAAAGAAGTGGGAGACTAAGGAGACATAGTAACAATGTACTGAGTGAAGATCGACTTTCCCTAGCTCACATCTGTGTGTGGTGTGTGCATTATGATGCAGGCCGCGTGCTAGTGCGTGTACCTAGGGAGGACAGTGGGTGTCAGCTGTCTTCCTCCTATCACTCTCCAACTTAGTCTTTGAGACAGTCACTCAGAGAACATGGGCTCACAAACTGGCTAGCCTAGCTTGCTAGGTGCCTCAGGGATCCTCCTGTCTCCACCTTCCAGCCCTCAGATTACAGACACAAGGTGTCATGCCTGGTCCTCAAGGTAACCACATTAACATTTTACCTACTGACCAATTAAACAGCCCCTCCATAGATTTTCGAATGAATGCTAAAAGAACATGAAATATATGATGAAAAATAAAGTACTGTTCACATAGATGTGAATAACTGGATCTTGTTAGGTATGATTAAGGCTCAACAAATTACTTGTGTAGAAGTCTATAGCGCCAAAACTGTCATAGACGTTATGGGTGTGGCTGCATCTCACTAAACCCTTATTTACGAAAACAGGCGGCAGGCCCGAGAAGAAAGCACTACTGTATCAAAAATACGAAGTACCCTAGGGGTTGCCTAAGGTAGAGTAGGCAATAGATGAGCATTAAATAGACTAGCCTAGAAGGTGGCAGGTCTATCAGACCTGAAAATGGTAAAAATATTTTGACCTTGTTGCGTTACAGGCAAGTATGATTTATCATGACTCACTAAACCTTATGTTCTTAAAATGAGTGTATTTACTGCATTCTGTAATACCTCAACAAACTTGATTTGTTTTTAAAATGAAGTTGAAATTTTCATATGGCAGCATCAATGATATGGAAAAGACTGACATCTGAGTCATAATAATCAACTCAGCATCACATTAAGGCCTACTAGGTAATTTTTTCTTATTCTAAAAATTGGTTAATAATTTCATTCTCAGGATTCTTTGTTGGTCCCCACCCATAGGAGGGAGGGGTTGAGAATGAAATGATGAAAGTAGGTAAAATAAAGGGCACCTAGCGCAGAAGAAAACTGAGTGAACTAATTTTAAACGATAAGTATGAAAATGACAGTCAAGCACAGCAGCGACACCGATCTCCTCTGTAGTCTGCTTTAAATATCCAGACACTGTTCACTGTTTACCACTGTTTCACCTGACATCAGGCCCCAGCATCAAAGTCAGCTGCTGTATCCACCGTGATTTGTATCTAACAAGCATTCTGAACAAAGTTAGCTTAAAAATACTCCCAGATATTCAAAGAGATAATATGACCCAAATAGAAAATGAAAACAGGCCAGTTTTCCCAAGCAAGAGGAAGGACAGATGTCTTATAGTAGTTTAGTTGCTTTCCATGGAGGAAAATAAGAGCAAAGCGAGTTACAAGTTTTCCCTTGAGGACTAGGATTTACATTTTGTCCATACCCGGAGCTGATCAATGAAACTGTACCAGTACACAGTATGGGACTTTCTGGCCTGTTTCTCACAACAGTAGCATTTAGCTGACAGGATAATAGTGGGGAGTGAGGGTGGGGGTGGGAATAATAAGCAAAGATACAAAGTCTGAGAAAGATAAAGTGGCTTGCTCAAGATCAGACAGTGAAAAATAGCAATGTCCTTTGGTAGAGATCACAGGAGAGTACCTACTTGGGGTTCTACAAACCTTGATGCTTAACTTCTAGGAAAGGCTTTCCCCTATGTTGACACCTCAAGTTAAAAAGGGCAACTGATTGCAGTGTGCTACCCTAATTAATTCCAAACCTTTCAAGAGTAATTCATTATTTGTGGTGGCAGGAACTGATTCTAAGATCAAGAGCAGGCTTATGATCAGCAAATAAAAACCCCTACAAGAAGCTTACATCGTGGAATAAAGAGTAAATGCCTCACACCTTCCCGTTTCTTTCACTTACCATCCGTATCATACAAATGTCCCACGACACAGCTCTGAAGAGGTAAAACAAAGCACCCCATTGCCTAATGCAGAATTCAATCACAGTGTTTCAGTACTGATCCACCAGTCCAACCTCCCAGCAAAGACTGATAAAAATTATGTCTGATCTATATACATTGACCTGATCAACACAAATATTGACTAGAAACTATATACTTGAGGACATGTACATGAAATAAACGTCTTCCTACTAACAACTTCCTTCTCTCTCCCACAGTGTAGTAAGCTAGGCAGAACACACACCACAATGACAATCCCTTCCATAAGAATGTTCGTCCTTGTCAGTAATAACTAACAAGGAGGGGTCCCTTTGTTTGTCCCAGCTGCCCCACTAGCTTATACCTGAAATAATCACATAGAAACTGTATTCATTTAAACACTGCCTGACCCACTATCTCTAACTTCTTATTGGCTAACTCTTACATATTAGTTTAACCCATCTTCATTAATGTGTATCGCCATGTGACTGTGGCTTACCAGCAAGATTCAAACCAGCTTCCATCTCAGGCAGGAGAATGCTAAAGTAATTGAGGCAAGGAAGCCCTGAGTTCAGAGCCGGCCTACACTACAAGACAAACACTAAAACAAAGAGAAAGGGGGGGAGCTAGGCCTTTAATTAACTTAGAAGGCAGGTAGATATGTGTGAGTTCAAGATCAGCCTGGGTTACATAGTGAGATCCTATCTCAAAACAGAGAGAAGCCTTAGCAAATTTTCCCAATCTAAGTTTCACCACAGATGTGCAAAGTAAATACCATCTTATTCAAGACCCAAGAATTACTAAGACTCTCCCATGTACAATATCAGTAGCTGATAATTAATCACTTCACCGAAATCAAACGAAAGCTCAGTGCCAACTGTGTGTAGATACTTTTCTATTAAAGTCAGTACATAGCAAAATACAGCCCATCAGAGTCCCTAAGGAGGAAAAAGATTAGGAAAGACAATTTATACTACATACTGTCTACATTTAGTGAAGCAAGTTAAATTCTAAGAAACCCTGACACAAACTTATGTGTTGTCACATGTTATCACAGTCCAGGGAAGGAAAGCAACTGGAGTCCTGGTCACCTGATTTTGTAGGCAATTATGTTTGTATTATGTGACTCCCTAATAACTTCCAACTTTGCCAACCTCCTTTCCCTCACCACACCCACCCAGGAAAGTAAAACTAAGCACAAAGATTGTGAGTCCTGGATTCCTTGGACTTAAGAATATTTTCCCTTGGTTTCATCAGGTAAATAGAGCTGAATTTCCAGTCAATAAAAGCCAAACAAACCAGAAAACCCAAGTCACTCTTCTATCTGTTATTCACATAGAAAGTAAAGCAAAAAATCATTTGCAGTATTTTTCACAGAAAACTTTAACTTTATAAGACAAAGAGATGCACCTGAAATTAACATGAAATGGCGTGGCCATCATGCTTCAATATGAATGACAGGACATTTAAGCTAGTTCCACTTGGGAATTAAAACAGAATCATAACCATAGCATAAATCCAGCCATGGAAATGCAGTGGAATGAATCCACCCCAAACTTAAGAAGGCACGTGGTCAATGCAGTTAGGAAAGCCCCAAGAAATAAAGGTGTACAAAATGACACCGGTTTATATCACAGATACCTGAACTCATGGGAACGTCTTTACAGACAATGACCTTAAAAAACTGGAGCACTTCGCCAGACCCGGGCAATCCAAAGCTTTAAAGAAATGAATAAATGACTTTGGGAAATAAGAGGGGATGATAACGGGGTGACGGCAGTAACCCAAAAAGACACATCACTTTGGCAATGAAATCCCAAAGTAGCTTCATTGTGGAGTGGAAAAGCAAAGACCGAATACTAAAATGTTGCTCAATCCAATTTTCATTGTGAATTCCTGAATTCACAGTAGAGTCTAGAAACTTAACGTGACCCAGATTTTCCGAGGCAAGATGGGGGTGGGAATGAGGCTAGACAGTTTCTCAACTAGAAGAAAACTGGGGTTTTTACATCAATTGTTTCATGCATCCTGAGAGTTCTATTTACCAAAAGCAGCAATTTCCTGGTTCTGAAAGTGTTAGCCTCTGCGCTAGTGCCCTAATGGGAGGATCTGAATGCAGTTTTCTGAGCGTTGGTCACACCCCCTCCCCCAGAGATAGCGTGGGAAAATGCCCTAAGACTGCCAGGGCACGCAGTGCTTACCTGACTGATCCATGGTACCAGGGAGCTCTTTCCTGCGATGTCCCCACCGAGCACCTGTCCTTCAGAGGAAAGTCCCAGCAGGACCCACTGAAGCTGGCAGCAGGAGAATGCGGATCCATGGAGGCTGGGATAGGCGGCCGCACCACCCACTCCTGGCCACGGATGCTAGGGAGAAGGGTCCACCACTCGCGTTGCTCTCGCCTGACCCGGAGTCCTGTATCTCGCGCGCGCGTGGCCGCGGGCAACCGAGACAGAGAGGCCATTGTGCGCGACCGCTCCTCAGATGCCCAGACTTCCCTCAACTAAGTTTAGCCCTCACCATTGGGCTCCACCGGGCTCCCTTGCGGCCAAGTCCAAGCAGCTCTGCCCCTTGGCGGTGACCTAGGATAGGTGGCAGCTGGGGAGAGGCCGAGGCTCTGCAGTGTTGAAGGAGCCCAGAAGCTTAACAGGGGTCTCCTTGACTACCCCTGCGTACAGCCCCGCCCACCCACGCATGCGCTGCCTGTGGACCTTGAGTAGACAGCTGTGCCCTCAGTGAAGGCCCCTACTGGGGGCGGGGATTCGGAGGAGCTGTTGACAGTTGATCTCTTCTGGGGAATGAGAGTCAGTTTAAGAACTGGAACCCCTTTGATCAATCATGTCTCAGTGGATGCCCAACTCCCAACTCCTGTCCATATACTGCCATCAGAAATTGAACACAGTGAAATTATATATATATATATATATATATATAATATATATATATATGTGTGTGTGTGTATACATATATATACATATAAATTTGTAAAATAGCACATATATAGAAAGCTTAAAAGCTAACATCTACATATGAAAAAAATTATACAGTGTCTTTTAGGATCTATTTTAGCTTAGCTGAGATGATGTTTTCTAGCTCTACCATTTACTTGAGAATTTTATCATTCTTAATTACTAAATAATATTCCATTGTCTAAATGTATCACATTTCCATTATCCATTCATCAGTTTGTGAACTTCTAGGTTTCTTCTTGTGTCCAGCTATTAAGAATAGAGCAGCAATGAACATGAATCAGCAGTATATATGTATTTTGGGTATATATGTAAGAATTGTTTAGCTAGACCTTGAGGTAGATTGATTTCTAGCTACCTGGGAAACCACCACACTGATTTTCATAATGGCTGGAGAAGGTTGCACTCCCTTCAGCAATGGATAAGTGTTACCTTTCCCTACATCACTGAAAGCACATGCTTTATTTTATTGATCTTGGTCATTCTGACTTGTATAAGATGAAATCTCAAAGTATTTTTAATTTGCATTTCCCTGGTGACTAAGGATGATAAACAGGTCTTTAAAGGTTTCTCAGCCATTTTTGTTTCTTTTTTGTTTTTTCAAAGAACTAAGTTCTGTGCTTAGTTCTCTATCCCACTTTTGACAGAGGCCACTGAGGAAGGAGGGGTGGAAAGAATGTCAGAGACACAGGTGGGGGATGACTACAAGGACACAGTGTTATCTGGACAGAGCAGGGCAGCTGCACACATAAACTCACAGAGGTTAAGAGCACAGATAAGACTTGCAAGGATAAGGGCAGACAGAGTTCCAGCAAGCAGAAGGAGGGTGGGCATTCCCACCCTTAGTAAAGGAGCTATGGGTAGTTGGTAGCTGCTGGGAGAAGTGTTCGGGTTTCTTTATTGGTGAGGCCTTGATTGCATTGACTACGCTCCACTGAAGGTCACACATTCAAGAGAATATGTGCTGTATACAGCTTGTAAAGCAAAAATTGAGTTATTTTCTTTTAAAAGTGTGTGTGTTGGGGTAACTGGGTTGGTAGGGAAGAGTAGATGGATCTGGCAGGAGGGGAGGGGACAGGTGAATACAATCAAAATAATTTCTTAATGTTTCCTAAGAACTACTAAAAATAAAAAGAAAAATAATAGGAGCTATGTGAATATGTATATGTATGTGTGTTTGTATATATTATCTTATGCATGTTCATCACACTAAATATAATAGAATACATATGGTTTAGTAACACTGGCGATTGCAGACATTCACTGTGGATTTGAGACCTGCCACCTTTAGGTGAGGTTTCAAGTTTATTCACGATGTGCTGTGCAGACATCTGTGTGCAGTTCGAAGGGAAATCAGAAGAGGGCACTGCCTCTTCAGATGTGGTTAACATCTTATCCAGGTGGTAGCTTCACTTGACAGACTGTCACTGTGCAGACGTAGTTTCTCCTTTGAGAGTGAGAATCTTCAGTGAGGTCCTGGGGAGACATGCACTGTGAGTTTGATGAACTCAAGAAGCGAGTGTTATTTTCTATGAAAATGCCAAGAACGTGCTTCCTGACACCTGCTCAGTCCTGGTGCTCCTGTTGATTCTCAGTAAGTTACATTTACCCTATGTGGTGCTGACATCATTCTCGTACAACTGTGGACGTCTTTACCTTCTTCCTTATAGAAAAGTGATATTTATTTATTTATTTATTTATTTTCAGGGAGGAGCAATGAAGACTCAGTGACTCAGACAGAAGGCCTGGTTACTGTCACAGAGGGGTTATCTGTGAAGCTGAACTGCACCTATCAGACTACTGACTCAGCCCCTTTCCTTTTCTGGTACGTGTGCAATACTTCAAAGCCCCTTGGCTACTTCTCAGGAGCTCCACAGACGACAAGAGGACAGAGCACTAAGGGCTCCACGCCACTCTCCATAAGAGCAACAGCTCCTTCCCCAGGCAGAGGTCCTCAGTGCAGCTGTTGGACTCTGCCCTGTACTACTGTGCTGTGAGTGACAGAGTGAGGGAGACTGCAGGGGAAGCTGCACACAAACCAAGGGGCCAGGAGGGCTGAGGGGAGTGGCCCTGTGAGGGAGAGCTGTGTGCCTTCTCTAAGTGGAGTTTACTCAGCCTCCTAAAATACAGCAACAAATTTCAGATCAAAGTTCTAGAAAACTTGGAATTTGTGGTTCTTCTGACAGGGTAGGATGGAAGTCATTACCAGAGACAACTTGGGCTTTGTTCTACAGAAATACTCTTCTCTCCCTAAGTGGAGGACCTCTCACAGAAAACATCTGGAAAATTCTGACAGGATGTATCTCTACCAAGATGTCTTACAAAACTTAGTGATTGATATTCTCCAGCAGTCTTCTGTTATTTCTCTGCAAATTTATGTGCACATGACAAATACAGACTCCAGTCTTTAAACATCTGCTTCAGTCTCAGTCCACAAGATATTTAGTTTCTTCCTCTCTTTGGTCCATGTTACAGATGGTTCAACCTAACTTCTGGCCTCAGTTATTTTTCTATTGCTGTGAAGAGACACCATGACCAAGATAACTTACGAAAGAGATCATTTAAGTGAGTTGTTTTTCTTTCTATGTATGTGAAAAAAGTCTTGAATTTTTCCATGTATCACATGAATTAATATTGTAAAAATGGCTATTCTACGCAAATCAGTATGTAGATATGATGCAATCACAATAAGAATTCCTAGTAAACTGGTTTCCCTTTCCTACTCCAACAGTATTAGTGTTTAAAGCCTTGCATTGATATATTTGATCAATTTTTAATTAATATTCTTTAGGGTAGAAAAGTTACAACTTATTCTACTACTTATATTTCCTAGCAACATTTATTAAAGGTGTCTTTCACCATTGCATTGCTGTGGTTATATTGCTTTATGAGACCTCAAGAATAATTCCATTGGTCTGTGTGTCTCTTTCATTAATGTAAAGTGTCATTTTGCTCCCAAGACGCTGTCCTATAAATAGATATCAGAAACTGTGATATCTCCTACCTTACTATTTCTACTTAGGAATAGCTTTGACAATTCTGAGTATTTTCTAATTCCATATGTTTTTAATGCTTTTATATCCCTGTAAATTATATAAAGCACTGGGATTTTAATATTGATATTATTAAATCTTTAGATTGTTTTCAATATAATATCCATTACACAAAATTAAAAGCAAACAAACAAACAAAATTCTTATCGAGAAAGATGTTGTGTGACCCAATAATCACACAGTATACCATTTAGTCCATACATGTCTTCTGATAAGACTTCCTTGCCTCTGGTTTCTCTACACTATAGATAATGGACGTTCACTTGCACTCTTCTTGGATATCCTATTGATGCCTTGTGTTATGGAGATTCTCAGCTTTGGATGTGCAGATCTGGGTCCTTCACACACTCCAGCAGTACCTAGATGAAGAGGATGGTAACTCATAGGTTCTGTGCTTATGTGGTAGCAGTTTGGATAGCTCACCACCCTTTCTCATCTCACCTCCCAGGCCAGCTCTCCAGCACTGCCCCAGCTAGTTCTCCCAAGGCAGTAGGCAGAATGGAGAGAAGTCAATTCTCCTCCTCCCATGCCCTCACATCTCACTTACCTTCACTCGGACCACAGGGGACAGCTCTAATGTTTTGACCAGGTGAGGTCCTGGATCCACAATCCCAATTTCTGCCAATGGTGAGATCTTCTGTTGTCATGGCCCAGAGGCCAAGTCTCCCACCAGCTACAGGTGCATATGCTCAGGTGGGGCAGACATCTTTCCCTCACCTTTGCTGACACAAGGTGGACAAAGTAGGGTGGACTCAGTTCTGCTGCTCTCACACCCTCGGGGCCAGCTCACCTGCACCACCACTCTACTCTACAACACTCTATTGTGATGCTCAGTTCAGGTGCAGGACCCACTCTCCAGAGTGCCACGGTCAGTGAGGGGCAGCTCCCAGTAACTCTTTGTTAACCTCTCCTGCTTCAGTGGTAACAGGAGACATTGACATTAACAAAGATTGAGGCTGTGGCAGCATATGTGATCCAGACATGGCCTTTGACAGCTGTCTAGACCTGGATGTCACCAGTGCCCTGGTTGACAGTGCAGGTCAATCAGATTGGTATGGACACAAGAGCCCCATGTCGCCAGGATGTGGTCCTATTCCAGAAGTCTGCCCTGTCTTTTACGGCAACAGGAGCATGAGACATCAACTCAGACTCTGACTGAAGTAGAGACTTCTACCCTGATGAATGTGAGATTGTACTCTGTATGCTGTGTATATGTTTTATTACCACTGGTTAATAAAGAATCTGCTTTGGCCTATGGCAGGGCAGAATAAAGCCAAGTGGGAAATCCAAACAAGAGATATATAGATATATGGAGTCAAGGAGAAACCATATAGCTACTGAAGGGGAAAGACACCAGAACCTAGGTAAGCCACGGCCTTGTGACAACACACAGATTAATAGAAAAGGGCTAATAGAAATGTCCCTAAGCTATTGGGTGAACAATGTTGCAATCAATTTAATTTCTGTCTGATTGTTCGTGTCTGGGCAGCCAGGAATGAAAGAGCGGCCACTGTTTACACCAGACAAGGCCCTCATTATCAGTTTCTGCCCAGATGTCACTCTGGGCCTGGATATCAGCATAGCTCTAAGACACACATGCCCCCTATGGGGGCATATCCCTTTAACACCAACATGGTTACAGGTGGTCACCTAGTCTGCAGGTGATTGCAAGGGCCTCACTGGTAAGAGGAATCATGGATACCAAAAAGAATCCCCACATCTGTGTCAGGGCCATGGACTGGATATGGCCCTAGGCAGCAGCCTCGGCAAGGACATTATCATGGTCTCTGGTGGCAAGCAGGCCATGAATTTCTTTCATATTCCCTTAGTAAATGTTTTCATTTCCAGAGAGGCTTTACAGCAATACTATTGTATTTCTTATTAATTTGGCATACATGATTATTTCATGAAATGTGTAAACAGAAAGTTATATTTTAGGGATGGATAAACATATGACCACAAGGATACAGTGTGGATACTTTTCCACCATGCAATGGATATCCAAGCTGGCAACACCATCCACATTCACACCCCAGGATAGCCCTGACTGACTGTGAACTCATTATGCAGCCCAAGTTGGGCACTCAAGTGTTATGGTCTTGCAGGTAGTTCTGGGGCTACTGGAGTGAGACGCCACACCTGACCAAAGAAATTGGTTCTAAGAGAGAAGAGTTGGAAATCATTTTTGTATTAATTAGTCATTTTATTCAATAGGGGCTTAAATGGAGCAGTCAATATAAATAGTGAATATCCTTTAAAAAACACCAAAATACAAAAAATCCAAAGAACAAACAAATGAATAAATAGCAGAACATCAAATCATAACAAAGAAAACCAACAAAACCAAAGCAAATAAAATTCAACCAAAAATGAAACAAAAAAAATTAAGCAAGCAGCATTCTCTTTCTGCAGATTAAGTCACACAAACCTACACTGTCACTGGACATGTTTGGAAACATGGTAGGAAGGCTGTCACCAATTGTAAAAAGCATTTTCAAAGCTAGTGTAGCCAGGTTTCCTTGAAGATCTGTGAGTCAAGGCCTCACCATCAGTAAGTTTGAGACATGTTTCAAGAGCATTCTTTGTAGCCCTTTTGGGCAGTTTTTGATGGATATACTTGGAGATGGATCACGTGGAGGTCAGCTGGTATTCACCTCATTGGTAAGTCCACAGATATAAGGGGGTGTCTTCTGAGGAGGAGGCCATGATCTGTGGGTGCAGAACGTCGTGGGTTCGAGGCATCTTTGACTTCTTTTGCCTCCTCAGCTCTCTCAAGATCTGCTATGTGAGAAGGAAAAGAAACCAGACCAATAAGCATCCTGGCTGGGCGCAGGCTAGAAAACAATCAGGCTCCATTCATACTGGAAGCCAAGGTCGAGAACTCCCAGTCCCCCCATGCCAACTTTGCTGGGGATAGGATGAAATGGTGGCTCACTTGCCTGTGAGACTTAGACCTGCTGCGGCAGCTCTGTCTGCAGGAGGCTCTCATCCTGGGCTGTGACCATCTCACATTGGAGATTCTCTGACCTAGAGGAGGAAGGCAGTTAGGGGAAAAGCCTGGAAGGAACCTGCTCTGTCATCTGTTGATCTGAATAAACTCTGTTCAGCTGGACAATCCAACATGACTTTTCAACTGAGGGTGTTCCCCAAGGGAGAAGGGTCAGAGTGCACCCAGGCCTGGATTTGTTCTCAGCTTTTAGAATGTGCTAGAAGATGAACTGAGAACTACACTGTGCTGAGCAAGAAAATACAGCACATTTCTCCAGTGGTATCGATACAATATTTGGAAAAATAACAGTGTACAATGTCTGAGTAACAGTTTAGGACAGACATGAATGGCTTTGGTTAGATACCAGGTGAGAGTGAGCAACCTGGTAAACTCTAGGGAAGCCTGTAAAATAGAAGCATTGAAGTTTCTGATTATTCCCACAGCACAGAAACATGCCTGGGTTCAACTCCTCAATCGGTAAAGCTTCTGATAGTCGGAAAACTGTTTTCACAGAAAACCAAAGATTGATCTAGAGAGTCTGTTATTAGCATCAGTGTGCTGCATGCAGACCTCCCCAAAGGTAGGAACTTCTCTCTAAAGGTGATGCTCTGGAAGGAAAGTAAAGTATCAGGAGCACACAGTGTCCTCCACAACTAACCCTCCTCCTGCTGGGTTTAGGACGACCAGAGGGAGAATTATGTGGGGAAATGAAGTAACAAATACTTAGAAGATACCAGCGAGCTCAGAAGGGAATAAGGCATAAACAATGCCCAGAAAAACAAAGGATCAAACACAGTGTTTCCTGGTGAAATTTTTGTTGACTGGACCAGCACAATACCCTACGGTGTTCTTTCCCTGGATGTGGTTGAGAGACATCCAGAAAGTGAGGATCCCCAAAAGGACAGAGATCTAGGTACAGGTGACCTACATGGTTCTAACTGCTCCTCCCAGCTGGGCTCCTACCTCATCTTGGGGACACTGACGTGATGCTGCAGCTTTTCTGCCAAGTCCCTTTTCTGGGTGGCCAGCTTCTCCTGCTTCAGCAGGTTCTTCAGTCTTTCATCCAGGCTTTCTTGCTCCTGTTCATTAGAAGATTATGTTCTTAGAGGAGGGTTGCTCACTCATGTATATACATGAACTCATGAACACAAACAAATGCATGTCTGTACACATAGAAGCACACTGTAATTCAGTAACATGTTTAGTTTACCAGGTAGTGATAATATAAGGAAAAATCACCAGGGATACTGTTGAGAAGAAGGTTAACCTTTGCTGCATGAGAGAAACACATGGGCATGAGAGAGCGGCAGCTCAGTCATTCAAATGTCCATCCTGTCAATCTAATTCACAGGCAGGAGGAGCTCTGGAGTCCTGGCTCCTTAGCCAACAATGCTCAGAAAGTTTCCCAGGCTGTGGACTACAGGAATGTTCCCAGCACAGGACCACTGGATGCTAGTGGACCTGCCCTCTGGTCCTGTTAACTTACCAGTTGCCCCCAACTTCCTCCAAAAGGAGCTCCCTTTGCCACAGGCTGCCTCACTTCAGACCCAAGGCAATGAGCTCAGGAAACCAGAAAATTGACAGCCAGGAGTCAAAATCAACAATTCCTCCCTGTGAGGTGGTTGTGTCAGGAATTTCTTTGAGTAACACTGACTAAGTCAGCAAAGGTGGAAAGAAAAGGACAGCAGGCAGTGCAGATGAGGACAAAGCAGTGGAGAGAGAGGACACAGTGAGCCACCTGACCAGTGAGTGTGCGGTCACCATTCACCCAGAGAGAGGACACAGTGAGCCACCTGACCAGTGAGTGTGCGGTCACCATTCACCCAGAGAGAGGACACAGTGAGCCACCTGACCAGTGAGTGTGCGGTCACCATTCACCCAGAGCAGGGAAGGGACACAAATCATTAGCAGCCTTCTTGATTTACCATAGTGGCCCCCTCCTCACCTTCCCATACTGCATTCCTCTCGTGACCCCTGCAAAGGAAATGAGCCACAGGCTGCTGACCTCATCAATGAAAGCTCTGTTCTATTCCCTAAGCAGCTCCCATATGACATGCAGGTGTGTGATATGTGACTGATCCATCTCCCTCAGTGGACTTCCAGCAGGGCGTTTGCCTTCCAATCTCCAGTTCCTTCAAGAGAATAACTCTCCAGAGACTTGTGAATGATCACAGAAATGAACAATTGGGTGGCAGGAGGTGGTCGTCTGGATGGGTGGGTGTATGGCTCCATGTCTGTCTCTCTGTTTATGGCTGGACTGATAGGCAGCGTGCCCCCACTCCCTCAGCCTACCTGGTGCCTCTCAGCACAGGGGTCACAGATCTCACGGAGCTCCTTCAAGAGCTTCTTCCCCTCCTCACAGGATTCCTGCAGTGCAATCTGCTCCTCCCACATCTTTCTCTTCTTGGCTCTCAATACATGTATGCTATTCTTCAGCTCAGGCAATTCTCGTCCGATCTGGCTGTGAAGGTAACTGAACCACCATCCAAAGATGGTGAATCCCATCCACCCTCCATTTGCCGTCCCTAGTACCACCAGCCCTGAAAAGTTGCACACCCCAGACAACCCCAAACTGGGGCTCACAGTAGCCTAAGATCACTCAGAGGCAGGTGAAATCCAGAGAAAAAACAAATTCCAAAAAGATTCAAGCTACTGAAAACCCTGACACCAAAACTGATACTGTGTGCCTGAGAACAGGGTATAGCCCACACCTTTCCTTAACTCTTCATGGTATTGGGGAAGCATCAACATGTAGAGGGCAAACAATCACTCAAGAAGGGCAGAGGTCCCAACAGGAATAAATTCTGTCTACAGGTCCCATGGAAACCAGATCTGTGAAACCACTGCCAGAGCATCAGAGGCCCTGGGTTTCGTGACACCCCCTTCTTGGTGCAAATCATTTTTCTATCCAGAAAATCATTTTTCTCCTATTTAGGACATCACACTCTGCAAAACTGAGTCCAAGAGGCACAAGTTCAAGTGCTACAAGTCAGGCTTCTTGGTAAGAGGCAGTCGGGCTAGAACCAGAACCCTGTCTTTGGGTCAAAGACAAAGAGGGTAGAACCAGTCTCTCCAAAGCTACGTCAGGCACTTACCTGTAGGTTTTGTTCTGCTTTCTCAGCCGCTTGCACTTCTTCAAGGCATCACTGATCTCCATGGGCCATTTCTGCAGGTCCGACATCACCTGCTTATGCTCATTTTCCCGCATCTCAAGAGAATTCATCCTGTGGTAGGGCATGGCCCAGGAGAAAAGACCTCCATGAACATAGGACTCAAGGATCATAAGAAATCAGGCTGTGTCCTGGACTGCCCCTGCTCAGTGGATGCCACAGCCTGGCACCTATACACTGGGGCCTCATGGTGCCTATTTAACTTACTATCCTGACCCCAAGCCAGAAGAGGCAGGGTGTCCAAAGAGAGTTATCCAGGGCTACATGAGCACCCTCAGTGGGCTTGGAGCTTTAGATTAGTTCTCTAAGAACTTTCCATGAATCTGTGTCACATATCTGGGCCCACCAGGAATCTAAGACGACATTTCTCCTGTCATCAGAACGGGTATTCTCAACCCTAGGTTCCTGAAGGCCAGAGCACACGATCAGTATTCCAGGGAGGAGACCCAATTTCAGCATGGCTTTGTAAACTCCACAGGGGGTTCCAATGTTGCACCAAGGTGACCACAGTAGCCAAGAGTTGTGCTGCTCAAAGTGTGGCTCATCCCCTGGAAACTGTGAGAATGGCAAAACCTCAGTCTCTGCCAAAGACCCCAGGCTCCCAGAAGTACACATCTCCACATGTTCTCTCCCCCACCCACCCACACCTACAATCAGGTTGCCCATGAAGTGCAGGGAGGTGGCACGGACTCAGATTATAAAGAACAAGACCAGAGAGGAGTAGTGATGAACTCTGGGCCTTCCAGCAACACACTGACACAGATGGATGGGACCAGGCCCTCAGCTGCTGCCAGGATCTTTCGGCACACAGTCATCTGCTGGTCAAGTGCAAAGACTCACCACAAACTCACAGGACTAGCATGTCTCACAAACTAAAACCTGCCAAGGTCTCTTTTAAGGCACGTTGAAAGCTGACACACTGCTGTCCCTATCCCCGGAGTGTGATTCAGGTCACAGGCTCTGTTTTTCATTTGGAGGAAGCAGAATAGTCTGTGTCCTCATCTCATAATTACCCAGGTTGCAAGTTCTGACTCTCTGAAGCATTCAGGAAAATTGGTTCAGGTACCAGGACCCCCTGAGGTTCAGCCTCCTATTCCTCAGGAAATCTTGGCTTGACACTGTGGGATCAAGATGGTCAGCAGAGAACTGGGCATTAAGGACTACCTTTTGTTCAAATCCTTGTAGTAATAATTGGTCATGAAGCCACACAGCTCAATTTGTTCGTATTTTATACTCTGTATCTGAATGGTGAGATCCTCCACCTCTTTCATCTCCTGCTCCTGCTCAGTGAAGGTGGAGAGTTGGGATGGTGCCTCCCCAGCAGCCCCTGCAGGTAGATAAAGATAAGTGAGCTTGTGTACTTGAATGGCTTAGGGACAGGAGAGTCCATGCTCAGTCCCCAAAAGAAAACCAAGGTAGAGGAAATTCGAGGAACAAAGTGAAGTCCCGAAAGAACAGGGAAGCTGTCCTCAAACTGGTGTCCATGAGCTTTGTCTCTCTGTCTTCAAACACCATGGCTAGGCATTGCCTTGCTCCCTAAAGCAGTCCCTGGCCCTGAAAGGTACAAGTTAACCCAATTGCATGGATTTGGAGGACAGTGTCACCTCATATCTGATATGCTACAAGTAACTCCTGTTGTCCCCAGTGCTTAACAGCACTAAGTCCTGATCACGTGTGCCAGGACCAAAGCATCTGAATGTCTGAGACATTGGTGCATGGCCAGGGGAGTCTCAGATGGACTGTGGTGGCTGGTCCCACATTCTTTTAATCCCAGCACTCAGAGAGGCAGAGGCAGGTGAATCTCTATAAGTTTGAGGCCAGCCTGATTTTCAGAGTGAGTTCCAGGATAACCTGAGATACACAGAGAAACTCTGACCCAAAAAACATAAAAACACAAAACAAAAACAAACAAACAGAAAAAAGAATAAGAAAAGAAAAAGTAAGACATCGCAGTCTCTTCCCAGTCTCTCACCCACTGGCTCTAATAGCTTTCAAGCTGAACTGCAGACCAGGGTGTCATTCAAAACTGGGAGGTCAGAAACCTTAGGAGTCAATGGAAGAGAGAATTATTGATGCCTCAGCCCTGCTAATGCCTGTTATGTAAAGCATAATAACCTCAGGCTTTTCCAGAGCACCGCCTTTTCCTATTATTACTGGCACACTACCTAAAGGACTCCACTGGGGGCAAAGTGCAGTGCTGGTATTGAAATCTAACTAATTCCACTGTGCCTCCTTCCCCACTCAGAGAGAATGCAGAGGATCTCCAACACAAAGGCTACAGCCTTGTCAATTCCTGAATATGTCAATTTAACTATTATGAATCCTTGATGTGGGTTGGCCCTTTAAGAACTCAGAGAAGCAAGAGTGGCCTATTGTGTCCCAGAAACCCATAGTTCCAGAGCCCTAGCCCTGAGATGCTCAAGACCATCACATTCAGAAAGCTTTGAAGTCCCTTCACTGAACTCACTGCATCTTCCCCAGGACCATTTATTTCTCCATGTTTTCCGGTGAGACCTAGGGCCTGCTTCCTTCTGCCTCACTCTGGTCTCTCCATGCTGTCCATTGTCTCTCACAAGTAGTCTCCTCAGTCTAGACAACATGTCTATAAGCGAATCTTACAGCCACTGAACGAACGTCCTGAGGGCAGTTGAGTTGCTACAACACAAGTGACATCACAGGATTCCAAGAGCTCCAGGATACAATAGAATCTCCAGAGAAGGAACTGCTGATGTCACGGGCACAGCATTTACCTCCTTGCTAATTATTTCTCCCAGATCTGACCAGAAGCTGAGGCTTCCTTTCCAGGAGTCTCTCCTGTGACACAGAGAAAGCCATTCAGCATCTCCTCCTTCCCAAAGCAGAAAATTTTCTCTGCTTTATTAGCATCTTTTCACTACTTTACCCATGTGGAGTTGAACACTCACTTTACATGTACTGTCCATGAATGGCCCTTCCTCTCCTGAACATCCATACTCAGGGATATGAGCAATAAAGCCTGCCAAGAAATTAGGTCAGAATAATACGGAAGATGAGGCTTGAGTCCTTTGAAGTGAACAAGCACCTAGGGAAGGCTAAGGTTAAGGGAATTTTGACTCTGAGGGACAAGAAAAGAGTAGCTGCCCCTCAGCCAAGAGCAGCTGCTGCAGATGCACAGATGCAGCCATCAGGCTGAGGCACCAACTGGGTTCTGCATCCTCCTGCATCATCAGAGCACAAAGGAGGGACCATGTTCAGAGAGGGGTTGGGCACTTTTCTGGGACAGTACTTTTTTTTTTAACTCAGTCAAAACTTCATCCAAAATATCCTACAGGGCTGGAGGTCGTAAGTTACTCTCATACTGTTGGAGAAGAATGATGGGTTGAGATAGGGTGAGGTTGATGGGGAGATATTTTTGAGAAGATTGCATGCTAGCTTCTAATTACTAGTCTCATTTTTCAAGCAGTCAACTTTAAAATGAAACCCTTAGAATGCATTCTTCTAATGTTATGAACGCACAGTGCATAGCTCCCTGCATTCACCATATGCGAAAGCACAGCAGATTTGCTGTCCCTGCCACTCTGGGTGCAGCACTCCTTCATTAGCTTTCCCCAGCCCACTTCCTTATGATGCAACATTTAGAATAACCTCTGATTGGAGCAGATTATTCCAATTTTTAAAATGCCTTCTAAAACTTTAAAACCATTACCCTCATACTTACTTTACTATTACATTCCTGTTTTTTTTTCCTCCTGTGGTGATTTTACTTAAATTATTTCATGGGTGAAGAATCTTGTTATTTTAGTCTGAAAGTGGGTCTATGAAAATGTGTGATATTTGTGTACACATACTGAGGAGGACAGAAGAGAGTAACAGATCCCCTGGAGTTGGAGTTACAGGCAGCTGTGAACCTCCTGATGGAGGACATCTAGAAGGACAAGGACCCTTACCTGTTGAGCTATCCCTCTGGCCCCAGTAAAAGGTCTTTAGTCAGAACATTCATCTGTTTCCAGAGTTAAACCTTTAGCTGCTGTTTCTCTAAGTGTGTCTGGTTCTGTGTGCAGCTGAGGTTTGTTCTCACTGGGCCAGTCTGGTCCTCTCCTGCTTCCAGTAGTATTGCTTACTCCACGCATCCTATGATGGGAAAACTCCTTCCTAAAACAAGATGAATTGGGATGATTTTTGTGTGGTCTTTATTGTAAACAACATCTAGATTCATCCTTTTGCTTTCAAAGCAAAAGGGCTTATTAGGATTTGAAGTTTCTCTCAGGGTTCAGGGAAGCAGGATTTGAGGCAACAGAACTAGGAAACAATTCCTACTCCAGAGCTCACCACTGACACTAACATGCTGCTAATTGATTGAGGGGAGCTCAGCCCTCTGTGGGTAGGGCCATCCCTAGACATGTGAGCTTGGGCCACAGAGGAAAGCTAGCTGAGCAGAACAGTAAGCAACATTCCTCTGTGGTCTCAAGCCCCTCCTTTGGGATTTTGCCTTGGCTTTCCTTGATAATGGATTCTCAAACCCTAACCCAAAACAGAATTGGGAATTGAGGGAAAAACCTACTTTAAGGGAAGGATGTGGCTCAATGTGTGAATTACCTGTTAAGGTTTCTGGTGCTAAATGGGTCTTCAGTTTACCCAAGAATCTCAAACTTCTAATCACCCAAACTCCTCCTGACTGACTCAGATCATGCCAACATTATTGTCCAGACCTGTGTGCAGTCTAATCAAGAAACACTGGCTTACACCTCCCACTTCCTACACTGCACTAATTCACTGAACCGCAGGACATAGTCTCTAGCTGGGAGAGCTTCCTCATTACCTGTTTTACTCCTGCCAGTACTGCATTTGGCAAAGGGATTAATTACATAAAACCCAGGAACTGCCATCATGTCGTCAGTTGCCAATATAGAGTATTTGTACTGAACCATTTTTGGGGGCATGAAAGTAGGAAACTGCCACGCTCTTTCATTAGCTGGAAAGGAACACAGCAGTGACCTCTTTAAGGGTCAAGTACTAAGAACAGAAGTGCTACATCCCTTGCAATTCCCCTGCCTTTCCAAGTGAGCATCACAAAATACTCCCTAGGTGGACAACAGAGCTGGCCAGAACAAGGAACGTATCTACAGAGTAGCCAATATCTTCAAATTTGGGGCACACACAAGGATTTTTCATCAGACAGTATGCAAGAATCATGAAACAACTTCAGGATGTTGGTGAGGTTTTGTTCCTGTTGCTTTGAATTTTTAAGACAGGTCAGTGAACCCCTCCTGCCCTGAGCAGACACCAATTCTATCCACAGCAATTCAACTTAGACTTGATTAGAGGAGGCTTGCTCATCACCTGGAGTAGAGCCTCTGGTATTCACTGCCCTATATATCAAAGGTTCTATGATTCCACCGAGAGACTGGCAAATTCACAGGTTATTTCACAATTCCAGTGTCTCATTCAGGCTCATTCACCACACAATACGCTGTCAAAGAACTTACTCCAAGCCAAAGCAAGGCCTTCATGTGGAACAAAATAAGCACTATCTGTATAAAAAAAATGTTCAAAGAAACTAGACTATTCCCCATCCATTTCCCATCTGAAAGATCCAAGTTGGGCTTGATTGAATCTATAGTCACCTCATACTATAACTAAAAAGTTAAGCTAGAAATCCTAGCCCCACACAGATGATCCGAACACCTCAGTTCTGACAGCATCTTGTTCCAGAAAGTCTATTTTGCCAGAGTTTACAGAGGATTCTTTAAGTTGGGGGCACAGAAGAGGTTAATTAAGGTCACTTAACTCTTCATCTTTTACAGCAGATCTGAACTCAGATGGCTGACTTCTGAAGGCTTCCTGACGGGAATCCAGTAGAGTTGTTTCAAGGATCATATTGACACTAATAGCTGTAACTTGAGAAGAAGTTGTGATCCATAAGAAATCCGCAATGAATTGCAGCAAATCTGAGGCAGTCAACCTTGCGAAGGCTCAGTGTCTGAACATAAAGATGTTTGCAGTGATCTGTGGTAATGCCTCTAGAAGTTCCTTTATTGTATGAGATTGTTTTGGCTATGATGGGGGAGAGTCTTCTGGCTTGTGTTAATTTCATTGGTTAAGTAAAGAGACTGCCTTGGTCCTTTAATAAAACAGAAAATTAGGTAGGCGGAGTAAACAGAACAGAATGCTGGGAGAAAGAAGCTGAGTCAGGCGGTCGCCATGATTCTCACGCCCGACACAGCCGGAGGTTAAGATCTTCCCTGGTAAGCCACCTCGTGGGCTACACAGATTATTAGAAATGGGTTAGGTCGATATGTAAGAGCTAGCCAATAAGAGGCTGAAACTAATGGGCCAGGCAGTGTTTAAAAGAATACAGTTTCCGTGTAATTATTTGGGTATAAAGCTAGCTGTGTGGGCGGCCGGGCGCCAGGAACATAGCCCGCCACTCCAATCACAACACTATCCTGGGTTTTTTGTTTTTCCATATAAAGTTGATTAATGTCCTCTCAAGATCTGTGAAGAATTTTGATGGGATTTTAATGGGGATTGCATTGAATCTATAAATTGCCCTTGGTAGAATTGCCATTTTTACTATGTTGATCCTCCCAATCCAAGAGCAAGGGAGATCCTTCCATTTTCTGGTATCCTCCTCAATTTCTCTTTTCAAAGACATAAAGTTCTTGTCAAATAGATCCTTCACTTCCTTGATTAGAGTTACCCCAAGATATTTTATGCTATTTGTGGCTGTCGTGAAAGGTGATGCTTCTCTGATTTCCCTCTCTGCTTCCTTATCCTTTGTGTATAGGAGGGCAGTAGATATTTTGGAATTGATCTTGTTTCCTGCCACGCTACTAAAGGTGTTTATCGGCTGTAGGAGTTCTTTGCTGGAGTTTTGGGGGTCGCTTATGTACACTATCATATCATCTGCAAATAATGAAAGTTTAACTTCTTCCTTTCCAATTCGAATCCCTTTGATCCCCTTATGTTGTCTTATTGCTATTGCTAGAACTTCAAGCACTATAATTAACCCAATTAAAAAATGGGGCACTGAACTGAACAGAGAATTCTCAACAGAAGAAATTCAAATGGCCAAAAGACACTTAAGGTCATGCTCACCCTCCTTGGCGATCAGGGAAATGCAAATTAAAACAACTTTGAGATACCATCTTACACACCTGTCAGAATGGCTAAAATCAAAAACACCAATGATAGCCTTTGCTGGAGAGGTTGTGGAGGAAGGGGCACACTCATCTATTGCTGGTGGGAATGCAAACTTGTGCAACCACTTTGGAAATCAGTGTGGTGATTTCTCAGGAAATTCGGGATCAACCTACCCCAAGATCCAGTAATACCACTCTTGGGAATATACCCAAGAGATGCCCTATCATATGACAAAAGCATTTGTTCAACTATGTTCATAGCAGCATTATTTCTAATAGCCAGGACCTGGAAACAACCTAGATGCCCTTCAATGGAAAAATGGATGAAGAAAGTGTGGAATATATACATATTAGAGTACTACTCAGTGGTAAAAAAACAATGACTTCTTGAATTTTGCATGCAAATGGATGGAAATAGAAAACACTATCCTGAGTGATGTATCTCAGACCCAAAAAGATGAACATGGGATGTACTCACTCATAATTGGTTTCTAGCCATAAATAAAGGACATTGAGCATATAATTTGTGATCCTAGAGAAGCTAAATAAGAAGGTGAACCCAAAGGAAAACATATAGTCACCCTCCTGGATATGGGAAGTAGTCAAGATTGCCGGGCAAAAACTGGGAACTTGGGGTGAGGTGGCATGGAGCTAAGGGGAAATGGGGTGAGAAACATGAGAAGGGGAGGATGGGGGGAGCTTGGGGGAATGGGATGGTTGGGATAAAGGAAGGGTGGATACGGGAGCAGAGAAATATATATCCTAATTAAGGGAGCTGTCTTAGGGTTGGCAAGAGACTTGACTCTAGAGGGGCTCACAGGTGTCCAGGGAGATGTCCCCAGCTAGTACCTTGGGGAACTGAGGAGAGGGAACCTGAAATGACCCTATCCTATAGCCATACTGATGAATATCTTGCATATCACCTTAGAACCTTCATCTGGCAATGAATCGAGATAGAGACAAAGACCCAAATTGGAGCACCGGAGTGATCTCTTAAGATCCAAATGAGACCGGTTTTATCCCGGGCTTTTTCAGACCCAGGCCAGCTGGCCTTGGTGAGTTCCCGATAGAACATCCCCATTGTCGCAGTGTGTGGGTGCACCCCTCTGGGATAAAACCTGTCTCGCTGAACATAGCGGACAATGAGGACTACTGAGAACTCAAGAACGATGGCAATGGGTTTTTGATCCTACTGCACGTATTGGCTTTGTGGGAGCCTAGGCAGTTTGGATGCTCACCTTACTAGACCTGGATGGAGGTGGGTGGTCCTTGGACTTCCCACAGGGCAGGGAACCCTGATTGCTCTTTGGGCTGATGAGGGAGGGGGACTTGATTGGGGGAGGGTGCGGTAGGGAAGAGACAGAAATCTTTAATAAATAAATAAATTAATTAATTAAAAAAAAGACCCAAATGAGGAGCAGAAGGAGAGAGAACATGAGCAAGGAAGTCAGGACCATGAGGGGTGCACCCACCCACTGTGACAGTGGTACCGATCTATTGGGAGCTCACCAAGGTCAGCTGGACTGGGACTGAATAAGCATGGGATGAAACCAGACTCCCTGAACATGGCGGACAATGAAGGCTGATGAGAAGCCAAGGACAATGGCACTAGGTTTCAATCCTAATACATGAACTGGCTGTGTGGGAGCCTAGTCTGTTTGGATGCTCACCTTCCTAGACCTGGATAGAAGTGGGAGGACCTTGGATTTCCACAGGGCAAGGAATGCTCTTCATTCTCAAGAGGGAGGGGGAATGGAGTGGGGAGGAGGGGGAGTGGAGGGAGAGGGTGATGTGTGGGAGGAGGAGGAGGAGGAAAATGGGAAACGGGGAGGAGGCAGAATTTTTTTTTCAACAACTAAAAAAATAAACAAAAAATAAAAAATAGAAATTAACAATAAATTCTTCAGTGTTATGAACATTAATTTATACTGATAAAATCATGTTTGTAATTATACTTTTATAATTTTACTCCTCTGAATAAATTCCTACTGGCAGTGCTTAAAAAAAAGAACAATTGTAACTCTTGATTTTCCATAGTGCAACAAGGACATTTTGCCTTTCTGCCTTTCAATAATATGTCGGTACCAGAAATCCCCCTTAGTCCATGTGTCTACCCAAAAGCACCATTGGAGTAGCTTCTCCATCTAATATGTATGCTGGTCCTGGGATTTAATCAGAACGTAGGTTCTGACTTTCTGGGTGAGGGCTGGACAGTCACTGAAATTGAGGTCTTCATTCGTCAGTCACTATAGACCTAGAAATCAGATGCTTAATGGCTGTTGTTTTTGTTTAGCTGTAGTCTAGTTGTCTGGGAATGTTTAAAAAAAGACCATTACTTAACTGGACTGTGCGGCTCTACTCCTGATTTTTCAAGCACAGCATACTGCTCATCTAGCTGAAGTTTAAGGGCTTGGTCTTTGAAACCTCCTTACCTCTATTTTTATGTCTGTTTCAAAGCTTTTCTCCATTTCTTTATCCCTCAGGGAAAAGAAATGTAATCAGTAAATACATCTTGAAAGTATTCTTCCTTCAATTAAAATAAATGGCCCCTTAGAATAATCCTTGAGAAGAAGGGAATAAAAAATCCTTATCAAACCACTTTGAGGCTTCAGTTGAACAGAAAACATGTTGTACTGCACTGAAGCTCTGAGGTTTCCTCTTCTGAATAGACTGTGTAGGACCAAGCTGACGACATTTAGAAAGAAACTGTGTAATGACATTCCTCCTAAGATTAACTTCTAAGTTTTAGCAGCTAGCAGCTAGTAAATCTTTATACATAAGGGTACGCATTTTCTCATTCAAATAATTTTCTCATCATTCAACCAGTTCGCCTCCCTTTTTCTTTTGGGGAATGGTCTGATTAGATCAGGTAATGATATCTGTGGCAAATCACTGCCCTCTCAGAGTCCCCATATATTTGAGGACAGAGCAGAGAAACAAGTCCAACTGAAGGTCTGAATTCAAGCCAGCTGTGCTCTCAATGAGGCAAAGAGGCTGGGATTTACATTAAAGCCACCCCAATATTTTTCCATCTGGTGCCATTCACATTTCTTTCCATTTTATTTACTTTTGAATCTTCATGTCCTAACTAAGATGTACATGTGCTAAACGTGGTCATTTAACTACAGGTAGCATTCATTTTAAGCACCTGTTCTGGCTCTCTATGTGTTTGGTGGTGGACTGTAGGGATGGGAACTGTGTGTCACTGTCTGTTTTTGGTTGTCCTTGTGGTGTTTGCCTTGTTCTGTGTAGCCTGGCTGCAGGAATCTATATACACCACTTGGCATTGCTGGCTCTGAGGTTCTGAAACTATTACTGGAAGAGGAGGCTCTTGCACTGGAACTGTTTTATCCCAGGGACGTCGGTCTTAGTCATGGCTGGGTGGATGGGACTGGTAGCATTTGCATTTTGAAGCTCTAGGTCAAGGCTGGTTGTGTGCTCAGGGTGCTGCTTGCATTGTTGCCTGAGCCCTGTGTAGTCACCTATGGGTGGGCTGCAGGGTGGCCATCTCTCCCCATACTCCTCACCAGGAGCTGGGAGCAGAGTCAAGACCCGATGCCTGAGGGACCAGGAAAGCATGCACTGGCAAGCTCTCTGCTAACTAAAGTGAGTCTACTTTTCTTCTTTTTTCCTTTTCTTCCCCCTTCCTTCCTTCCTTTTCTTTTTTTCTTTCTTTCTTTTTTCTTTTTTTGGATTTTTGAGACAGGATTTCTCCGTAGCTTTTTGGTACCTGTCCTGAAACTAGCTCTTGTACACCAGGTTGGCCTCAAACTCACAGAGATCCACCTGCCTCTGTCTCCCGAGTGCTCTTCCTTTTCTTTTCTTTCTACTCTCCCTGTAGACCAGACTGGCCTTAAACTCACACATAACCACATGCCGTTGCTTTCCAAGGGATTCAAGGTATATGCCACTGTGCCCTGACAGGGAATTTTTGATTACTGCTTCCAGTAAAATTAAATTGATTGTAATATTATTTTACTTCATCCTGATTTAACTTTGGTAAGCTATATACATCTAGAAATTCCTCTGTTTCCTTTAGATTTTCCAGTTTAGTGGAATATAAATGTTTATAGTATATTCTGATTCCTGAAATTTCCTGTGTGTGTGTGTTGTGAAGTCTCCCTTTTCATCTTTAATTTTGTTAGTTTTGGTATCATGATTTTTTGGTTAATTTGGGTAAAGGCTTGTTAGTATTTTAAACGTTTAGGTTTAGTTAAAAATTGCATTGCTTGCTTTTAATTAGCTTAATCCCTGATTTGGTGATCTCTTCCCATATATTATTTTAGGGTTGTTGTTTATTTATGTTTTTCTAAGGTTTTCAAGTGTATCTTTAGTTATCAACTGGAGGTTTCCTTTTTTATGAAGGTGAACACTGCTATAAATTTTCCTCTTGTGGATGTGGTAAACATACCTTTAATTCTAGCAGCTGGATCTTTGTAATTTTGAGGTCAACCTTGTAACGACTCACAAGTACATACACACTGAGTTCCAGTACAGCCAGGACTACACACACAGAGACCCTGTCTCCAAAACCTGAAAGTGAATAAACTTTCTTCTTATGAATGCTTCCATTGAGCCTCATGGATTTTGTTATATTGTGTTTTCATTTTCATTTAGTTCCAGGAATTTTACATTTTCATTTTTGATTTCTTTCTTGGCTTCATTACCATTCAGTAGCATGATTTATAGGCTCTATGATTGTGTTTTCTGTAATTTCCACTGCTGTTAACAGCTAGCATTAGTCCTTTGGGATGAGATAGAATTTGGGATATTATTTCAAGTGTCCTACAATAGTTGAGAATTGCTCTGTGAACTACATATGGTCAGTTTGTATAACTTTCCATATGCTACTGAGAAGTATGTCTATTCTTTAGTTCTGGGGTTGAATATTTTGTAGATATTGTTATATATATTTGATTTATGACATCATTTAATTCCAATATATTTGTGTAGTTTTTGCCTGGATTATCTTTCTATTTTTAAGAGCACAGTGCTGAAGTCACCCTGGATCACTGTATTGGGGTTAATTTTTTTTTGTTGTTGTTTTATGAAATTTGGTAACCTGTTTTTGGTGTTCATGTTTAGAATTATCATAACCTTTCTGGAGAAAGTTTCTTTAGTTGATATAAATTGTTCCCTGTTCATTTCTTCTGAGTTGCTTTGGTTTGAAGTCTATTTTTCCTTATATTATAGTACTGATACCTCTTTTTCCTTAGTTGCATTCTCTTTGAATGCTTTTTAAGTCGATATATCTTCATCCTGTCTTTGATAGTAAGGTATGTTTCTTGGAAGCAGCAAAAAGATGGTACCATCTTCTAGCATATGTTTTCAAGGATTGTATTGACTTATTTCATTGATCTTTTTGTTTCTGTTCTGCTGAAGTATACTCATTCCTTCTTTATGTTATTTAAGCATACTTACAATCACTGTTTTGAATTCTTTTTTGAAAATTCTTCTATGTCATTTATATGTACCAATAATGTGGGATTACAAATTTGTAGAGGAGATACTTTGTCTTGGTTTTTCATCCGGTTTTAGTTTCTGTGTTATGAACTGCACATCTGAAGTACATTGCTGGCTGAAGTTTTCTCTTCCTTTTCCAATTCCTTCCTTTTAATTGCCCTTCCCACCTTTCCTCCTTTTTGTTTGAGCTGCCTTTCTACTCTCAATGGAGGCATGTATAATGTCCAGTGAAGGACTAAGAGGTAGTAATGTTGAGATGCACAGCATTCTCCATGGGCTAATGCAGAACGCTCTGTAGCAGGGTGTGTTGGGTTAAGCAAGAGGAATTGGGTAGCCTACTTCTACAAGAGGCTGTGTGTGCTCGATACCCAGAACAAAATGCCTAGGAGTTTTAGTTGGGTCGAGTGCAGTAGGATGGCCATGGCCTGGAGAATAGTTTCTGAATGGGGTGCACTGTCTAAAGTAGGGAAAGACAGGTTTTATTTGCTTTTGGAGGCCCCTAGGTTTGTGTTGCTTGCTAAATTCCTGGGTGGTATAGGCACGTGCACCTTACTTGTTGTAGAAGGCTGTGTGGGCTAGAGTCCTGGAGATACATTCCTGGAAGATGTAGGTGGCATGATTCATGAGACCACAGACAACGTGAAGTCTCGTTATCAGGTGGTATAGGTGGGTCTCAGGGGAAGAGCGGCCCTATCTGATACCCTAGTGGGAACATTTATAATCATAAGCCTTTGTTTAAAAACTGTTCTAAAATGTTTACACTGAAAAATTACACTCAATGTGTGTTTGTGTGCGTGTCTGTGTGTGTGTGCTAAGGGGTAGAGACCATGTGTGAGAACATATGTCTGTATGTAGGTCCAAGGAAAACTATCAGGAGTTGTTTATTTTGTTTTTTGCCTACTACCAACAATGTTTAAGGGAATGAATTCAGATTTTTATGGTTATAGTCAAGTGTTTGACTCATTAGACCATCTTGCTGTCTGGAGAACTGACTGTTTTTGATGTATCCAAAACATTTTTATAATTTGTGATTTTGTTTTTCATTTAATTTTAAAAATGTAAAGTTATTTCATGTTTCTCTTTAAATAAGTTATCAGCCTTTCGGTTTTTCTATTATCATGCAGTTGCATAGTTTCACTATTTACTTCTAATCTTAAAGTACCACAATCTTATAAAACATAAGAAATAATTGTAATTGTTTTGTATTTATTAAGGTTTAAATTGTAATCAACAATATAATCTATTTTAGATAGAGTTTCCTGTGCTGCTGAGAAGGATGTATACCCAGGAGCTTTGTGTGGAATGTTGTATGAATGTTTTTAAAGCCATTTGATCCATGGTGCCTTTTAATTCAGAAATGTCTTTCCTGATTATTGGGTGTTGAAGATGTAAAGGTGAGTGTAGCTACCTTACCATGATAGTGAGTGACTACTGCAGTCTTCAAGTGTTAAGAACCAGAGCGCATCTCTTTGTGTGTGTTTGGGGTGGGGGCTCTGCTTGTGTGCTTGTCAGCCAAGGATAAGATGCTCAAGCGCACTGTGATCACTTAAGGTGATTTCCTTGTCTATGGACCAGACTTGTTTCTGATCCCAATCAGTTTTCCAACCTATTCATCAGGCAGGTTCTCACTGGCTCCAGATACACCTTGGGGTGTCTAATGTCTAAACCATGTATGGCATTCTGAGCATGTTGGAGGTTGCGTAGACATCAGAGCACTGCAGTTTATTGCTGGAGGACTCATCTCAATGTTTGCTAATTCTACTCAGTAATAAATAACCTGTGTGATGAATGAGTCTGTCAGGAGAGTCTCAGAAATATTTATTCTAAGTTTATAGCAACATATGAAATGGTGTGCTATAGGTAGACAATATTAAATCACTTCTCATCTCTGCATTGTATATTCTTAAGAGCAGATATTTACTAAAAGCAGAAAATATATAGATGAAAAAAAATGTAACTGTATAAAAGAGAGTTGGAGCAGCTGGTACAGCAGGTAGGAACTGTCCACCAGGTGGCAGAGCATCTCTGCTGCAGCAAACTTAGGGACATTTTGCTTGACTTCTGTAGAGCAGCTGCTGAAGAACCTGCAGTGCTGTGGAGGAAGGGAGCTGACCACAGAACCATCTTGCCTGGCTGAAGGTCATAGTCCCCAGGGAGAGCAATGGCAGCACTGAGCGGATCTTTTTTTTTTTTTATTTTAAAAATTTTATATATAGGCACACACACATATATACATATATATATTTTAACCAATAAACGTTCTAAATGTTCAATGAGTTAATATTGTACATTTACTTTTTGTTTGCAGGCCACTTAAAAATAGATAAAGCCACAAAGTAATACTTGTTCCTTCTTTTCTGGGCTGACATTGTAACCGCCCTTCGCATTATGTCCAGGAAACACAAAGGTTAGAGCAGAACTGAGCGGACTTCAGCTTTGCCAATCTTCACTAACGCACTGTTTGGAAAACTCTTCTTCGTGTGTCTGCTGTTGATATTGAATTGCAGTTATAATTTACCAAATGCACGCCTGGCTATACAAACTTCTTTGTGTGTGACTACTTAGGAAATTTTTCACTGAGCGGATCTTTTGTCCTGTTTTTGTGGCTGCAGCTGAACCGTGAGTGAGAGCTTTGGGGAAACAAGGCATTTGGCAATGTTCATTATCAGTCTGAGGAACAGACTGGTTCCTCCAGGGTTCCTGAAATCACTGTGGGAATAAAAGCAAAATCTGGGGAACGGTGTCTGATGGTCTTCTTGCTCTTTCTTTTTGCACAGGTGTTAGCAGAGGAGAGCAGCTGGAGCAGCAACCTTCTCTCTTGAGTGTCTAGGAGGGAGGAAGCGCCGTTATCAACTGCACCTACACAGACACTACCAATAATTACTTCTCCTGGTACAAGCAAGGACTCACTGCCCTGGTGAATTAGAAGAACAAACATCTCTTCCTGATCTCCATAGCTGCCCATCCTGGGGACTAAAGCCTGTACTTTTGTGCAGCAAGTGCACAGTGCTTTCCATGCATCTGCTACCTTTACATTAACCTGGGGCCAGGACTGGAGTAAAATTTAAACATTTTTTTTGAAATAGAAGATTTTCCACCTTGCAGTCTTAGGGTATGAGCATTCTAAAATAACATAAAATTTAGCCTCAAGTTGACCTGAGAATATTTTGAAGAAACTTGTACTTAACATGTGTTTTTTCTTTAAAACTTATGTTTTTTATTTCATGTGTATAAATATTTTGCCTACAAAATGTCGATGTTGTCACATGTGTGCCTAGTGCTGGCTAAGGCCAGAGAGGTCATAGGATCCCTTGGACCTAGAGTTACAGGTGGTAATGAGATGCCATGTAGGTTCTGGGGTGAATCAAACCTGGGTACTCTGGAAAAGCAGCCAATTCTCTTAAACCTTAGCCATATTTTATATTTAATGTTATTTTTAAGTATTCCTTTTATTCTATATTGAAGACCAGATGGCTAAAAACAGTGAATGATAAACTATTGTGTATTACATGACTAAGACAGCTATTTTATGCCCAGGATAGCTAAATTTAGGGCTAATTTGGTTTTTATTTTTGGCTTGTCTATTGAATCTTTGGGAGCTTCACATAATGCACCCCAATTCTGTTCACCTCTCAGCCCTCCATATCCCCTCTCTTCTCTGTTGCAGGCCCACCATAAAAGAAAAGAAAACAAGCAAACAAACAAGCAAAAGCAAGAGGAAAAACCTCCACACTAAACCAAAACAGAAAAAAAAACTACACTAGAGACAGAAAAATCACTGTTTCTGCCCTCCTGACTCCCATCACCTCTTCATCCTTCCTGAGGGCATTGGAGGTTCAGTGTGTCATATAAAATACCCCTTTGTACCATCAGCTCGACTGGCCACTGCTCACTGCAATGAGTCCTTGGTCCAGTTTCAAGCTCTGGTTTTTGGTACATCATCCTCACTGGATCCTCACCAGAACTCTTCTGGGGAATCTTGTGTCTCAAAAATCTTACAGGTATCCTTCCATAGGACCAGCCCTTTCTTAAGCTCCAGCAGGACATATTTGGGGTAGAGGCTAAGGTGAGTCAACCCAAGGCCCAGTTGTGGGCCTTGTTATTAGCCAAGCAGTTCAGATTGAGCCACTGGGGCCCCTCGCCTTGGGTGTGGTGGTGGAGTCAGCTCCCCTATATGCATGCCCTCAGGCTAGGTTCATCCTCACCTGTGTGAAGGGTGGGAGCCCTCTCTTCTGAGTGCTGGGACCAGCTGCCCTGTTGTAGTGGGAGCTGGGCAGGATGAAAAGCAGGCTTGCTCTCCTCCTCACTACACTTTTCCAGGGCAGTGTAGGGTGGGACTTTTTCAGTATAGCACTCTGAGTTCATCTTACATGAGTCCCAACGCCTCCTAATATGATAACGGCTACAGATACCAACACAGACCCTAGTTGTGCCTGGACCACTGACTCAGACACGGCATTCTGTCACAGCTTAGGCCCAGATGGCACCCTGGCTCTGGGTGGAGAAAATGGCCATTCAGGTGGGAATGTTCCTGACAGCCTTGTGGTTGTCTGTCACCACCATGGCCTCAAGTTGTAGCTCCAACTTTGGGCCTCTATGTGACCATTAGTGGTGTGCAGAACCTGTAGTTTACATCAGACTCCCAGCTGTGACAGGACCATGGACCCCAACATGATCCTTGGGAATAGCTGGGCCTGGATGACACCATTGAGCCCAATGCTGGCATGAACCCAAAACTATAACTTGGTCTTTGATCTTTGGTGTCTGCATGAGCTTTGATGGCATCAGAAGCAACAGACATCAGCACAGGACCTGGCAGTAGTGGGGTTTGATTTCATTTTGCATGATTCTTAATGCCTCCTGAGATGATACAGAGGAATTCTGAGGAATGGATGAGACATTCCTAGGCAATCTTGGAAAGAACAGCTCAGTTCTCAACATGGGAAGTAATGTGGGCTTTCCAGTCAAGCTAATGGAATTCTGGCTTTGGAAGAAGAGGCATTGAAAGTTTTCCTCTGTGTTTCCAGGGAGACTTCTGGAAAGGGAACCTGGACTCCTGGTCATTTGAGGAAAGGGTAGCAAGTGCAGTTCCTCATGACATCAGCAATCTGCTCTCTGGGCATTCTACTGTATCCTGGAGACCTCTTGGAATCCCAAGTGATGTCAGTGTTGTAGCAACACCAACTGCCCTTAGGATATTCCTTCACTGCCCATAGTGGACATCATTAGAGATGTTGTCTAGACTGAGGCGTCTACTTGGGAGGGATAATGGAGGTCATCCAGAGAACAGAGAGAGACAGAAAGAATCTGCCTTTAAGTCCCAGAGAAAAACACGAAGAAGTAAATTGTTCTGGCGACGGCAGAGTGAGTCCTGGGTAGGTGGTGGGGAACTTGCTGGTGGAGGCGGGCTTGAATTTGGACTTCCACTCATGGGTTATCAGGTCTTGTGCCTCTGAGAAGCAAATGGACTTCTATCCTTATCGCAATTCCTGAAAGGCAAGAATTCCAGAACATTGGTTCATATCCTAAGCTAGAGGCTAACCTGGGCAAGGCTATTGTGCTGGGAGCACCACTTAGCTTTTACCTTTGCTGTGGTTTGTTGGAAAGTGAGGGTAGAAAGAGACCATCAGGAGGAAAGGAGGGGATAATGTGTCCCCTTCTTAGGGCACACATCACTGTACTTCACCGTTCAGTGACTGCCTTACACTATTCTCACAAAGAGAAAAGTGCTTCTGGCCCAGACAATGTGTCCTCAGACTGTACAGCAGAATTCGTTTGACGACCTCTCCCTGAGTGTGGCTACCTTAGGGTTCTGAATTAGCAGCTGAGGATGGCAGGCAGTTGTCTAGTGAAGCCAAACAACTGCCAGAGGTATGGCACCAGACCAGTTTCAATGTTCTGGGCTGTCAGTGGGTGACTTGGTGAGTCTGCTGACCATGTTGTGCCCCTGCTTGACTTTCCAATCCACAGCCATGGTCCTGGAGTAGCCTCAGTATATCTGGCTCCTCACAACACCTGAGTACCTGTGTATTTTGTTATTTTTCTCCTGGCTTCTGAAACCACAGGCCACCTTCAGGGCTCTGGACCATGCTGCATCTTATGCTGCTGTAAATAAGCCTGAAGAGGTGACTGGGGTCTTCTCCTGAAGCCTCTGCAGGGAGGCAAAGAAAACTGCAGGCTGCTCATGTAGCCACATGTCTAGAATGATGGGAGAGCTGAGATCCAGAGTGGGAATCTCTCAACATGGACCAAAATATTTGCTTTTCAATGGGTTCCGTACATGATATTTCTGTTTGGGTCTCAGGGCTGTCTGTCCATCCTCTATTCCTTGTCATGTGCACCATTACTTGTGTTCTATTTCCCACAGGGGATGATATAGAGCCAATGTCAGACGCAATTCTCTTCACCATGAAACTGAAGGAAAAGGGGGAGCTGACCAAGGAGCTGCAGCTGATGACCAGCCAAAGGAATAAGTTACAAGAACGTCTCGTCTCCATCACAGAAGGAACTGTGGACAATAGGTATCCATCATTTCAGACTTCATGGGGCTGTCAGTAGTGTCACCCTCACCTGCTTTCTCTTTGGGTCTTGGCTTCCACACTGACATCTGATGTGAGGTTTTGATAGCTCATGCCCCCTGGACCAATAGTTAGGGAGTTTGTATGGGACTGACCTAGGACCTCTGTTCATGTGTGACAGTTGTGTAGTTGGTCACTTTATAGGGTCCTAACAGTGAGATCAGAACCTGTGCTTGGAGCTTTGTTTCCTTGTGTGAACATGTTCCCCATGCTGGATTACCCTGCCTAGCCTTGAAATAAGGCAAGGAGCTCTGCTTGTCTCAACTTGATCTGCCATGCTGTGCTCAAGCCCATGGGAGGCTGCCCCTTTCTGAGCGGAGACAGAGGAGGCATGGGAAGAGAGGGGATAGATTGGAAAGAGAGGAGATTAGAATGGAAAACTGGAGTTGGCATATGAAATAAATGGAAAATGCTGTTTAACTAAAAGTCAAATAATTAAATTCTGATAAAAAGGTGTTGGTTTCTAGGAGGCTGCAACTCTGGAGTGCCTCTGTGCCTCACCTCGCATCTAAAATTCTTCTCAGAGGAGAGGCAGACCTGAAGGTTTGGAGGGCGTGAGATTGGGACTCTAACTATTCTCCTTTTTCCAAATGAAACCCAGAGCTTGTGATCTCAGACACAACTCAGAGACAGCAGCAGTAACGGATAGTTTCCAGCATGAATTTGGAAAGGACTTTACAGGTGGTGGCTTGTGTGAGATTGATGGAGGAAGGTCATTGGTTAAAAATAAAGAAACTTCTTGGCTGGTCCTGATAGGTTAAAACATAGGTGGGAGGAGTAAACAGAATAGTATGCTGGGAGGAAGAGGAAGTGAGCTCAGAGATGCCAGGCTCCTCTCTCGCGGGCAGATGGGATAGCTCTGCTCTCTGAGGCACACTTGCGATGAAGCTCCAACCCAAGATGGACGTAGGCTAGAATTTTCCCAGTAAGCGCACCTTGGGGCGCTACACAGAATATAAGAAATGGGCTAGTCCAGGTGCGAGAGTTAACCGAGAAGAAGCTAGAAATAATGGTCAAGCAGTGTTTAAATGAATACAGTTTGTGTGTTTTTATTTCAGGCATAAGCCAGCCAGGCAGCCGGGGCGTTGGGGATGCAGCTCTGCTGCTCCTATTTCTTCATGATATTAGAAGCTGTTAGTTTATGGTGAGACTTTGAACTTGACTGTTAGGTGATTGTGTGCTGGAAACTCCTGGTAGCAGCTGGACGGGCCTTGCTCCCCCTCAGTGTACAACTAGATGTCCTGGGGCTCATCACATTTTCTATCTATTATTGTACATTATTCTCTTAGATGGTAAGGCTCCATGGATTTCTTTAGCGCCCACTTGTGGTCACTCTCCCTTTCTGTGTCTCTATTGCTCTCTTTCTATTTCTAACTCTGTCTCTCTCTCATATGTCTGTGTATGTGTGTCTGTGTATGTGTGTGTGTACAAACACACAATTTAATGTTTGTGTGCCCCAAGAGTTTCTGGGAGACAGAGATCTGTGTTAGGGACTGAGGATTTGCCTGTCCCACTTTCCAGGTGATGTCAGTACTGAGGTCAGGGAGCACCACTTTAAGCAGCATAGCCTTGTTCTATGTGCTTACCTTGGTGGCACCTAGGAATCGCTTGGGCAGTTTATATCGCCGTCCTGTTCTTGGGCCTAAAACTCTAACATATGTGCTCTAAGTGTTCAGTAATTGTCAGCCAGGCTCTAGAATAGCTGTAGTGAAATGGGAGAAATGTCACTACAATGTGTGGTGTGCCAAGACCTGTGTCATAGACTCCTGCTAACATAGAGAGCAAGACTGAACCTCTTGGCTTCCTGAGTGAGATCATGCAGCCAGCGAAGCTTCCATCTGAACCTGAGTCTCAGCCATCCTGGGCCCAGCATCCCAATTGAATAGCACCCAGTGGTTCCAGGCCATGGAGGCCGAATGTGGCATCCACAGGGCTGTGATGAAACAGGCTACAACCTGATTTCCTATGATACTTGAGACCTGTGCTCATGGGGTCTTTCTTCCTGTTTCTAGGCCCTACCCCAAGCCAAATCCTTTGTATGAACAGCTGAAGTCGGAACATGATGGGGTCATGATGCAACTGAAGAGACTGGAAAACGAGAATACCAAGGCCTCACAGAAGTTCAGTGAGCTGACCAAGGAGACAGTCTTCTATCGGTAAGGCCCATCTTGACATGGACTCCCACAATAGTGCAATGGACATCTATGCCTTTCTTTTTCTGGATGGAGAATCACCAACTGTGGTTGTAGCCTTTCTGCTTCATAGTAAGCAGCTCTTGGACTTTTTTCTCTTAGACTCAGTATTGCTAACTGTGAAAGGGACAGTTAAGCCACCATTGTCCTAGAGCCTCATGAGCCTCTAAGAAAAAAAGGGATTTGCATTGTGAAGAGAACGTCTGACAGCCTTGGGCATTTGGAGCTCCAGACAAAGCTTTACACATATGGCGGTTGTGGAACCTGGAGATAGAATAGAATCACCTTGGGCCTCCTGTCTTCCCTTGAGGGTATTTTCCCACTACATGCCAATGTTTCTCCATTACCACAGAGTGCTAAGGACAGCTGGTAGACTTCTCCTTCTATTGAAGGGACATGAATCCTTTTTGGTGTTGGGGCTTTCCATAGTAGCTTGTTACTTTCCAGTCTTAGCTGTTCTCTCATTTTGGCTTCTGAATGCAGCTGTCCTGGCTGTATCAACACCTGGTTAACTCTTCTAGGAATCATAAAGCCTTTTAGGGTGCTCATTCCTGGAGGCAGGGTTATCAGGAGGCTTACAGGGTCTTAGTATGCAGAGTGTTTTTTTCAGGAGTCTGCACAGCCAGCTCCTGATGCAACAGACTCAACTGGAGAAGAAAGTGGACATGCTGAGGCAGGAGAAAAAGAAGCTATTGGAGGACTGGGTCCTGCTGAAGCCCCACTTGGAGGACTGGAAAATGATCTGCAAGGACAAAGAAGAAGATACCAGTGACTTCAAAACCCAGCCACAACAGGTAGGGCCAGGCAAGTAGGTCAGGATGAGGTCAACCACCATTTGCCCATTTGACTGCCTCTCTGCCCATCCACCTATGCATGTTTTCACCCATCTCCTTACTCATCCATACTCCCATTAGCCATCAAATGCATGCTATCTGGGTGTTCATTTCAGTGTCCATGCACAAGTATTGCCGTGTTTCTAGTCAGTCTCTCGATTAAATCAGGGTTTCTTCCTAAACCAGATGGTTATGTTTGCCAGATTGGCTGACCAGCAAGCTATGTAGATCAGATCCTTTATATGTGCTTAGATTAGTATGACAGTCTCTAGCCCTCCACTAAGAATACAATATTCTAATGAATAGGAGCTCAAGAGGCTGGAGGAAAGACTCCAGTTTCTGCTGAAGCAGGAGGAGGTGATCACTCCTGAACAGGACATGGTAGAAAATCTACAGCATCACTTTGAGGCCTCCCAGATGAGGTAGGAGAACAGACTGGGAGGGGAGGTAGAGTCAAGTGAGTCCCCTGTACCTGGAATCTCTGTCATTGGTGGGTTTCTGCTCATCTCTGTGGCTCCCAGCAAGAAACAAGGAACAAAGACGTCAGAGAATTCTGCTGATACAGTCAACAAGATCTTCTTTCTAGAATATCATACTTTTGACACTCAGTGAGTCTGAAGAATTGTGTCTTCCTTCGTCCATTCAGAACTCTCTATATGTGTTCTCATCAGACTTTCCCCAAAGCCACATAGCTTCCTGTCGCATCCCCCATCATATTGGATTTAAAGTTGTTCAATATAGGGCCTGGTTGAAATTGCAATTTTATTTCAAAAAATATCGTATAGACAATAGAGTCCCACCTTTGAACAAACGTTTCTGCAACATTTGGCCATTTCCCATGAAAAATGTTCTCTGGAGAGAATAGGATAATGACTTTTGAGAATGAACCCTGACAGATGTGTCAGCTTCAGGGAAGATCAGACCATTCTCAGACTGTGCGATCACGGACTCCCAAAGAGAGCCTGGATGTAGATTCCCAACTCTAATCCCGAGAAATCACAAATTCTTTCTGGTCCCAGAGCTCCAGAAGAGCCAGTGTCCTCAGGCACACATCACAGGAAATGCTGTTCTAGCATGACAGACTCTATCATACATGTTGTTCATGTTCAAGGTGCCTTCTGAACATGAGGACTGAGCTAGGCTCATGACCTTGTTCAGTTACCCAGAATGCAAGACACTTTTATGTCTATTTATAAAATGATGCAGTCAATCTCTCTTGTACAGCATGTGTATTGTTCTTATGGTATTGAGAATGTTGTAATATATTGCTGATATTTACAAAATGAGTTCCCAATCTCTAGGAGCATGTTCTATTCTTTCTAATAGAATGGACAACATAGAGTGATTATTTTAAATTATGACTTGTGTTTTGGACTGAGAATATTTTAGTCTCAGCTACTCTATCATCCTAATTTCTTGAGGGTACCAACAATAACATCAGTCAAAAGATGAATTTTGACTGCCAAGCAGAGCTGAGGTGGAGGGAGGGAGCTGCTTGACATCCAACACAGAAGCTCCTCACAAAGGATGTGTCATAACTGCTTTTTTCTCTCAGGTCCAAAAAGCTTCGGACTGATCTGGAACAGGAAACAGCCCAGGATGAGAGCCACCTGCAGAAGGAGCTGCTAGAGCCAGAGCCACCTGCTGAGCCCACCCATAGAAAATACTGAATTCTGGGGATGCATACTCTTCTTCAAGTTTGGTTTCCCATTTAGATTAGGCCCAGATTATGACTACACAGTGACCCAACATGGCTGCTTTTGGGTTTTGATTCCTTCTTGATAACAGTCCTTAAGAGAACTGAAGAAGCCAAAGGAAGCCACATGCACCTTGCACCCATGACATTGTTCACATTAGGGTCAAGGCCTCCAAACAGAAAGACCTTTCTTGTAGTTGTGAACTCACCAGTGAGGAAAACACCAACTGACCTCCAGGTGATCATACCCAGTGTGTCATGTGTCTGTTGACTCAGTTCTTCTGAAGAAAAGAAAGCAGCCTAATATGCTTGGGAAGCAGAAAATCTTAGACAAATTTACTCAAAAGTCTACATTTACTAGTAAATGGCCTTATCCTTGGGGAGAACTTGGCATATACAGGTCCCAAGAATGACCACAGATCTCTTGAAAAATCAGTTCCAATGGGTGACTGCCTGCTACAATGTCTCCAAGGCAAGCCAGAGCCTATTATAGTTCTGTGCTGTTCCATCTGCCTTGATGAATGCTAATTAGTTTAAATTTTGTTTGCTTTTTGCTTTATACTTTTGGATTTGATTATTTTGGTTTTGGTTTCTTTATTATGATGTTATTTGTTCTTGTTATTGATTTTCTTAGTTTGGTAAGGCTATTCAGTGTTTATGTTGAAAGTCCTTTTATTGTCCCTTGTGAGAGAAATGTATTTCATTGTGAATAAAAAAGAAATTTCTAACTCTTCACACTTAAATCCAACTTCTTTACTCAGGGGTAGTGTCATACTCTTATAACCCCAGAAATCAAAAGGAAATGTGGATTGCTGTGACTTCCAGGCAGAATGGGCCACATAGTCAGTTCCCAGACAGCCTAGCAGACACAGCAGTTTGGCATACCTATGCTGATACTTTCCCCACAGTCCTTGTCGACTCTTCTCAAGGGACAGCATGGAGGACAGCCTGACTGACTCCACTGTGCAGGTAAGTGCTCTGAGTTTCAGCATTCTGATGCTCTCCCACTCTTCTGCAGAGTGTACCTCCTCTCCTACAAGAACAATCTCTAGTACAGGGTAGCTGAGGAATCTAGAAGAGTTCTTCAGTGCCATAAAAGAGTCCCTGTTTTCAAAAGAATGAAGCCCAGCTTCTGAGGAAGAAGCTAAGATTCAAGAGCTGTGGTGTCATGTGGGTGGAGACATATGCAAGGCAGATATAAAGGGTCACCTGATCGCAGTCAGGCTCTCAGAGGCTATAAAGTGCCACGAAGTAGAAGCCAATTGCTAGAAGGTTTGGTCTAACTTAAGATACACTGAATGGAGTTAATGTGAAGCCAAGAGGAATTCAAATATTTCTTTCAGCCCTTTCTTTATTCTTTCCTCAACCTTGTGACAGCAGGAAACAATCATATGGTCCCCTGCTGAGCTCAGAGGGGCCAGTGAGCTTGGTCAGGACAGAGAAGTTAGAAAGTGAGAGGATCACCCTCCCCAGGAAGCTGTTCATGTCACTCATCTAAGCAAGCCTCTTCTGAGTAGAAGCAAAAGCTGTAAAGCAGCTTCTAGATGAACATGGTCATAAGTGTCCAGGCCAGGGTACTTCTGATAGGGTGTTAACCATGGAAGGAAAACCAATACTCACAGTTTTGAGCAATTCATTGGGAATATCCTGTGTACTATTTTTGCAGGGAAGTCAAGTCTGGGAAACCAATTGAACATAGATCAAAAGCCTGGTTATATAGAAAGAAATGCATAAGGCCTGCTCAATGGCTAAGAGCACTTGCTGCTCTTCCAGAGGGCCTGGATAAATATGATTTGGACGTGGCTGCTCCAAGGAGTGGTTGATGAGAAATGTTTTGTTGTGGATATGAGAGAGTTCAACCAGATGCACCTGGGTGACCCAGAGGAGGGGGAAAATTAAAACACTGATTGGGACCAGCAGACCTAAGCTGACCATGAGAGTAGAGTAGGAAGGAAGTAAGAGAAGAGAGACAGACAAGAGGGTTCAACCAGGAAGGAGCAGAGGACCAAGAGAACCAAGAGAGTGAGCAGAACCAAGAGAGCACATGGCTGAAATATCTGTCAGACATGTATATGCCCTAGAAGGAAAAGGCACAGTAGAGGATATTATGCAGTGATGGAAATTGCTGGGTACAGGCGTCTAGTTACTGACTCTCCAAAGAAAACATGTAGACTCTGTTGGATTAGGATACAAACAGCAATCACCCAGGCAATGTCTGTGCCAGAGGAACAGGTTTGCACAGACTAGGAACAAGTGCCATTATGCAAGCATGACAGTCAAAGGAGCAGACAACATGACAAAATTTTCTGTGATATATAGAGGAATCATTCCACTGTGGGGAGGATTTTGAAGTGGTTATTCTCTTGCTGGGCGTTAAGGTTGTCAGAGAACTGGAATCTGTCATAGTATGTGGGGTTTTTTATGGACAAAAGATATTCACAAAATACCTTTGTAAGTTCTTTCATGTTAAGGAGCATCAAGCCAATGATTTCACTGGCAACCACAGATGTAGGCACAGATCTTCGACAGTGCTGGCAGTGATGCTGACAGTGTGCTTGTCAGTTTTTATTATCAGCCTGCTCTGACAGAGGGTTCCCTGGGAAAAGGGACTCTCAATGAGCAAATGTACAGATAAGTTGACTTTGGCATGTCTGGGGTAGTGGTTAGAGATTGCTAATTGTGAGAAGACTCACCCTAAAGGGGTGGTGTCATTTCATTGCCTGGGGCCTGAACTGCACAACAGTGAAGAAAGCCAGAGCATAAGCAGGGGCTCTCTGCTCTTGAATGTCAGTGTGATGTGATTAGCTGAGTTCTTGCCTTGACTTCCCCTCATAGACTCTAAGCTGGACCTATGAGCTAAAGGTCAATTCTTCCCTTCCATAACTTGCTTTTGGTCAGAGCATTTTACCAATCAATGGACATGAAACCAGGCTAGCCAGAATACTGAGCCCAGTGAGAATATCCAAGAAACAGGAGACCTGCATGGACACCTGGCACTCTAGAAAAATTAGCATGCCTATCTCATTTGCTTTACCCCACAGGTCAATAGAAACTACTCTATTTGGTTCAGAATGATGCAATCCAGCTGGTACAGACCATGAGGATAAAAGGACAAATCCAAGTGTACATCTACTAGCTACATTTGCGAATCACTGAGTCCTACATGCTTGGGAAGGCTGGACAACTCTTGTGCCAGTATCGTTGATGCCATATACATCTCTCACTTTTGTGATCTTTACAGACAACCCATTAATCAGTGTTTTCATTTCCATAAAAGAATATAGAGCACGCATCAACTGTATGATTCTCTAGGCTTTGGAGAGCACAATCATTCTGTATCCGTCAACAATGGACACAGTGTACCATATCTTAGCAACTGATAACCACACTGCATCAAGTATGCAATGTGGGTGGTGGTTCTCACACACTGTGCTTGTAAGGAGCCTCACACTCTACAGAAACTGACTCTCTGCTAAGATATGGTTAGGTCTCATTATGCAACCTTTTCCCGTGGGTTATCTCGGGGCCTTATCTCAGTCACATGGAGATGGAAAGGAGCTCAACATAGCTCTGGGGACTCTGTGTGGCATTCATTTCCACACTCAAAGTGTGCATGACTCAACCATCAAGGCTTCTTTGAATATGTCATCAATAACTATGAACATCACTGTCTCTATCACATGGTTATAGCATCTCAGAGAGTCTTGGGATAGTCATCTCCTCTCCTCTCCTCTCCTCTCCTCTCCTCTCCTCTCCTCTCCTCTCCTCTCCTCTCCTCTCCTCTCCTCTCCTCTCCTCTCCTCTCCTCCTCCCCTCCCCTCCCCTCCCCTCCCCTCCCCTCCCCTCCCCTTCCCTCCCTTCCCCTCTCCACTCCTCTCCTCTCCTATTATATCCTCTACTCGTCTTTCCTTCTCTTTTCTCCTTTTGGTTATTTGAGGCAGGGTTGCTCTGTGAAACAGTTCTGGTTATTCTGCAACTCATTTTGTAAACCAGGCAGGCTTTGAATTCAAAGATATCTACACACCCCTGGCTTCCAGTGCTGGAAATTAAGTTGTATACCTATATTCCTTGGTCAATTCTTCATCCCGAGATTGTATATGTAGGGTAACGTGTTACAGTTGCAGTATTACAGAGATATCCCGACTTATCAGAAAGCCAGGATACATTTAGAGGTGCAACAGGACAGTTTTGGAGGTGTAGACCCACAATAGGACAGCTCTGGAGTTATAGAGTCTCAGGAGGACAGCTCTGGAGGATAGAGCCACAATAGGAGAGCTCTGGAGGTTGGAGCCACACTAGGACAGCTTAGCCCTAGCGGATAGAGCTGCAATAGGACAGTTATGGATGCTAGACCCTCAGTAGGACAGCTCAACCCTGGAGGTTAGATTTTCAATACAACAGCTCAACTCTGGAGAGAAGGTGTCCTGACTATTGGGAAGCCAGGCTAACAGAAGCTGTGGTGTGGTGGGGGATGGTCTCCCACAGGATATAGTGATCTTGCTCTTCTCCTGGAGAGCTTTTACAGCTGAATTCAGCTCTGTACTCTTAAGGGAACATCATATCTGAGCTATATACTTCTTCTCCAGCCCAAGATGCTTCTTCTTTGCTAACACTCTGCTAAAGAATAAGCCCCTGCAGAAATGTAGCAATCTCTTCTCTCTCCTGTGAAAAGTTGCTATTTTTTTCTGCCAGGCCTTGCTCAGCTTCCAAAAGGAGCATGATAGGAAGGTACTTAGGTTCAGCTTCTCCTTGCTGTGAGATCAACAACTCAGCAACGTTTTTCACCTCAGTCCCCTAACGTACATCCAACCTTGGTTCTTCTAGTCTGCCCTGAAAATGAAGGTTGTTACTCAAGACTCTTTTGAGAAAGACATTTATTAGAGAAGGAGGAGTCCAGGAGAGTGGCTGCCTCTTCCAGGGAGGGATTAAAGGCATCTTTAACTGAAGGGATAGAGAAGCTTTGCCTTTATGGTCAAACTCGTTTCTCTTACTGGTCCTATTTAGTGTTTTGCTTAGGAATTGGAAAGTTTAGTTGGTCAGGGGCAGAGATGGCTTTGAATTTATGGTTTCTTTAACTGGTCCTTAATAGAACTCAAAGAATACATCAAACCTCACACTCTAATAGTAGGAGATTTCAACACTCCTCTCTCACCAATAGAAAGGTCAACCAGACAGAACCTAACAGAGAAATAAGAAAACTAACAAAGGTAATAAATCAAATTGACTTAACAAACATATATAGAACATTCCACCCAAATAGGAAAGAATGTACCTTCTTCTCAGCATCTCAGGGAACCTTCTTAAAAAGTGATCACATAATAGGTAGCAAAGCAAACATCCACAGATACAAAAAAATTTAGTAACCACCTGCGTGTTATTGGATCACCATGGAATAAAGTTAGAATTTAACAACAATTCTACCCCCAGAAAGCCTACAAACTCATGAAAACTGAACAGTCAACTACTGAACCACCCCTGGGTCAAGGAAAATAAAGAAAGAAATTAAAGTCTTCCTTAAATTCAATGAAAATAAAAACACAACATACCCAAACCTATGGGACACTATGAAAGCAGTGCCAAAAGGAAAGTTCATAGCACTAAGTGCCCACATTAAAAAACAAATGAACAAACAAACAAAAAAGGAGAAATCTCACATTAGAGACTTAACAGAACAGCTGAAAGCTCTAGAGAAAAAGAAGCAGACTCACCCAGGAGGAGTAGAAGACTGAAAATAATCAAACTGAGGGTTGAAATCAACAAATTAGAAACACAGAAAACAATCAAAAGAAACAAAGAGGTGGTTCTTTGAGAAAATCAATAAGATTAACAAACCCCTATCCAAACAAATCAAAAGGCAGAGGGAGAACATGCAAATTAACAAGATGAGAAATGAAAAGGGGGACATAACAATAGACACTGAGGAAATACAGAGAAACATCACATCTTACTAAAAAAAAGCCTATATGCTACAAAATTAGAAAATGTGAAAGAAATGGACATTTTTTAGATAAGTACCATATACCAAAATTAAATAAAGGCCAGGTGAACAATTTAAATAGACCTATAAGTTGCGAGGAAATAGAAACTGTAATCAAAAACTTCCCAACCAAAAAAGAGCCCAGGACCAGATGATTTTAATAGAGAATTCTCCCAGAACTTCCAAATAGAGCTAATACCTATACTCCTTAATGTGTTTCATATAATAGAAAAAGAAGAGTTATTGCCAAACTTTTTTTATGAAGCTACAGTTACCCTGATACCAAAACCACACAAAGACTCAACCAAGAAAGAGAATTACAGACCAATCTCAATCATGAACATCGATGCAAAAATTCTCAATAAAATACTGGCAAACTGAATCCAAGAACACATCAAAAAAAATCATCCATTATGATCAAGTAGGCTTCATCCCAGAGATGCAGGGCTGGTTCAACATATGAAAATCTATCAATGTAATCCATCATATAAATAAACTGGAAGAAAAAAAACATATGATCATTTCATTAGATGCTGAAAAAGCATTTGACAAAATTCAACACCTCTTTATGATAAAAGTCTTAGAGATTAGGGATACAAGGTTCATACCTAAATATAACAAAAGCAATACACAGCAAGCCAACAGCTAACATCAAATTAAATGGAGAAAAACTTAAAGCCATTCCACTAAAATCAGGAACAAGACAACTGTCCACTCTCTCCACACCTCTTCAATATAGTGCTTGAAGTTCTAGCAATAGCAATAAGACAATATATGGAGATCAAGAAGATTCAAATTAGAAAGGAAGAATTCAAACTTTCATTATTTGCAGATGATATGATAGTGTACATAAGCGACCCCAAAAACTCTACCAAAGAACTCCTACAGCTGATTAACACCTTTAGTAATGTGGCTGGATACAAGATCAACTCAAAAAAAATCAGTAACCCTTTTATACACAAAGAACAAAGAAGCAGAGAGAGAAATCAGAGAAATAACACCTTTCATGATGGCCACAAATAGCATAAAGTATCTTGGTGTATCTCTAACCAAGGAAGTGAAAGATCTATTTGACAAGAACTTTAAATCTCTGAAGAAAGAAATTCAAGAGGATACCAGAAAATGGGAAGAATCTCCTATGCTCATGGATTGGTAGGATCAACATAGTATGCAATCCCCATCAAAACCCCAACAAAATTTTCCCACAGACCTTGAGAGAACAATAATCAATTTTATGTGGAAAAACAACAAACCCAGGATAGCCAAAACATTCCTATACCATAAAGGTACTTGTGGAGGCATTACCATCCCTGACTTCAAACTCTATTACAGTGCTACTGTAATGAAAACAGCTTGGTATTGGCATAAAAACAGAGATGTTGACCAATGGAATCGAATTGAAGACCGAGATATTAATCTACAAACCTATCAACACCTGATTTTCCACAAAGGAGCTAAAAGTATACAATGTAAAAAAGAAAGCATCTTCAACAAATGGTGCTGGCATAACTAGATGTCAACCTGTAGAAGAATGAAAATAGATCCATATCTATCACCATGCACAAAACTCAAGTCCAAATGTATTAAAGACCTCAATATAAATCTGACTACACTGTACATGATAGAAGAGAAAGTGGGAAATAGTCTGCAACACATGAGCACAGTAGACCACTTCCTACATAGAACCCCAGTAGCACAGACAATAAGAGCAACAATTAATAAATTGGACTTCCTGAAACTGAGAAGCTTCTGTAAAGCAAAGGACACTGTCATTAAGACAAAAAGGCAGCCCATTAAATGGGAGAAGATCTTAACCAATCCCACATCAAAGGTCTGATCTCCAAAATATATAAAGAACTCAAGAAACCAGACATTAAAACTTTAATTAACCCAATTAAAAATGGGGTACTGAACTGAAGAGGGCATTCTCAACAGAAGAAGTTCAAATGGCCAAAAGACACTTAAGGTCATGTTCAACCTCCTTAGTGATCAGGGAAATGCAAATCAAAACTTCTTTGAGACACCATCTTACAACTGTCAGAATGGCTAAAATCAAAAACACCAATGATAGCCTATGCTGGAAATGTGCAGTAAGGGGAAAACTCATCCATTGCTGGTGGGAATGCAAACTTGTGCAACCACTTTGGAAATCAGTGTGGTGGTTTCTCAGGAAACCGGGAGTCAACCTCCCTCAGGACCCAGCAATTCCACTCTTGGGAATTACCCAAGAGCTTCCCAATAATACTACAAAAGCATTTGTTCAACTTCAGCACTATTTGTAATAGCCAAAACCCAGAAACAACCTAGGTGTCCCTCAATAGAAGAATGGATAAAGAAGGCGTGACACATATGCACTTTGCTTTTCCCTGATCGCTAAGGAGGTTGAGCATGACCTTAAGTGTTTTTTTAGCCATTTTAACTTCTTCTGTTGAGAATTCTCTGTTAAGTTCAGTACCCCCATTTTTAAATTGTGTTAATTAGAGTTTTAATATCTAGTTTCTTGAGTTCTTTATATATTTTTGAGATCAGACCTTTGTCTGATGCAAGGTTGGTGAAGATCTTCTCCCATTCATTAGGTTGCCTTTTTGTCTTAATAACCGTGTTCTTTGCTTTACAGAAGCTACTTAGTTTTAGGAGGTCCCATTTATTCATTATTGCTCTTATTGTCTGTGCTACTTTTCTAACATGTAAGAGGCTCTAGGAATGATCCCAGTGCTTCAAAACCTAAACAAAAGTCAGGAAGCATATAGCTCAGTGCTAAGTAGGGTATTACCTATGTATTCTAATCGAAAATGTGTTCTTTAGCACACTTGAATAATAATAAAAATTGATGAAATACAGTTTGATTGGTAGAATACAAAAGACGCTGAGTTCAATCGCAACACCATACAAACCCAATGCACTCACATACCCTTGTACTCCAGGTACTCAAGAAATAAAAACAGAAAGATCAGAAGTTCAAATCCATCCTCAACTACAGACTTTCAGGCCAACCTACTATATACAAGACCCTTGGAGGAAGGTGGAAGAAAGGCATAAAAACATAAGCAACAGGGCCAGGCGGTGGTGGTGCACGCCTTTAATCCCAGCACTCGGGAGGCAGAGGCAGGCGATTCTCTGTGAGTTCGAGACCAGCCTGGTCTACAAGAGCTAGTTCCAGGACAGGCTCCAAAACCACAGAAAAACCCTGTCTCGAAAAAACAAAACAAAACAAAACAAACAAAAAAAATAACATAAGCAACATATTAGAAGATAGCATTTGAAAATAATAATCAACTGCACATATATAGGGTTAGAGTTAGGGTTATGGTTCAATTAGCTGAAGTTTCAGGGTGTACAGTTTGGAATAGATATCTCACCAAGGGATGGAAAATAATCACATAAAAGGATAGCATATGTTAGTATACAAAGAGTCACATTCTATATAATTCTATTTTTATGACACCCCCCTACACACACACACACACACACACACACACACACACACACACCAACTTTGACTTGAGACAGGACTTATATAATTCAGGGTATCCTTGAACTCTGTGTAGAAATAGATAATTTCAAATGTGTGATCTTCTAGTGTCCACCTCCTCTACCTGACCCCAAGTGCAGGGATTATAGACATCGACCACCACATACAGGGTTATTTGCTACTAGGGATTGAGCATTGTCTTTTCTACATACTAGAGACACACAAATTTCCATACATCCCTAAACCTAAATGTTCCTATAAAGGATCAACAACAACAAAAGCAAACAAACAAAGAACAAACAAAAGCCACATGAAGGCAGAAAGCAGATTAATTAATGGTTTCTGTGAATTAGGAATTTAAACCTGGATGACCACAAAAGATACAGCCCAATCTGGAAGGACAAAGTAATTATTCTAATTTAAGCAGTGGTTAGATGAATATACACATCAGTCAAAATCTATAAGACATTATACACTAAAGTCAGCAAATTTGAATAAATGTAAAGGATATAATTTTAGAGAATGAAGGAAGAGGGAGACTAAGAAGACAGAGTAACGATGTACTGAGTGAAGATCGACTTTCCCTAGCTCACACCTGTGTGTGGTGTGTGCATTATGATGCAGGCCGCGTGCTAGTGCGTGTACCTAGGGAGGACAGTGGGTGTCAGCTGTCTTCCTCCTATCACTCTCTGCCTTAGTCTTTGAGACAGTCACTCAGAGAACATGGGCTCACAAACTGGCTAGACTAGCTGGCTAGGTGCCTCAGGAATCCTCCTGTCTCCAGCTTCCAGCCCTCAGATTACAGACACAAGGTGTCATGCCTGGTCCTCAAGGTAACCACATTAACATTTTACCTACTGACCAATTAAACAGCCCCTCCATAGATTTTCGAATGAATGCTAAAAGAACATGAAATATATGATGAAAAATAAAGTACTGTTCACATAGATGTGAATAACTGGATCTTGTTAGGTATGATTAAGGCTCAACAAATTACTTGTGTAGAAGTCTATAGCGCCAAAACTGTCATAGACGTTATGGGTGTGGCTGCATCTCACTAAACCCTTATTTACGAAAACAGGCAGCAGGCCAGAGAAGAAAGCACTACTCTATCAAAAATACGGAGTACCCTAGGGGTTGCCTATGGTAGAGTAGGCAATAGATGAGCATTAAATAGACTAGCCTAGAAGGTGGCAGGTCTATCAGACCTGAAAATGGTAAAAATATTTTGACCTTGTTGCGTTACAGGCAAGTATGATTTATCATGACTCACTAAACCTTATGTTCTTAAAATGGGTGTATTTACTGCATTCTGTAATACCTCAACAAACTTGATTTGTTTTTAAAATGAAGTTGAAATTTTCATATGGCAGCATCAATGATATGGAAAAGCCTGACATCTGAGTCATAATAATCAACTCAGCATCACATTAAGGCCTACTAGGTAATTTTTTCTTATTCTAAAAATTGGTTAATAATTTCATTCTCAGGATTCTTCATTGGTCCCCACCCACAGGAGGGAGGGGTTGAGAATGAAATGATGAACGTAGGTAAAATAAAGGGCACCCAGCGCAGAAGAAAACTGAGTGAACTAATTTTAAATCATAAGTATGAAAATGACAGTAAAGAACAGCAGCGACACTGATCTCCTCCGTAGTCTGCTTTAAATATCCAGACACTGTTCACTGTTTACCGCTGTTTCACCTGACATCAGGTCCCAGCATCAAAGTCAGCTGCTGTATCCACCGTGATTTGTATCTAACAAGCATTCTGAACAAAGTTAGCTTAAAAATACTCCCAGATATTCAAAGAGATAATATGACCCAAATAGAAAATGAAAACAGGCCAGTTTTCCCAAGCAAGAGGAAGGACAGATGTCTTATAGTAGTTTAGTTGCTTTCCATGGAGGAAAATAAGAGCAAAGCGAGTTACAAGTTTTCCCTTGAGGGCTAGGATTTACATTTTGTCCATACCCGGAGCTGATCAATGAAACTACACCAGCACACAGTATGGGACTTTCTGGCCTGTTTCTCACAACAGTAGCATTTAGCTGACAGGATAATAGTGGGGAGTGAGGGTGGAGGTGGGAATAATAAGCAAAGATACAAAGTCTGAGAAAGATAAAGTGGCTTGCTCAAGATCAGACAGTGAAAAATAGCAATGTCCTTTAGTAGAGATCACAGGAGAGTACCGACTTGGGGTTCTACAAACCTTGATGCTTAACTTCTAGGAAAGGCTTTCCCCTATGTTGACAACTCAAGTTAAAAAGGCCAGTTGATTGTAGTGTGCCAACCTAAAAAATTCTAAACCTTTCAAGAGTAATTCATTATTTGTGGTGGCAGGAACTGATTCTAAGATCAAGAGCAGGCTTATGATCAGCAAATAAAAACCCCTACAAGAAGCTTACATCGTGGAATAAAGAGTAAATGCCTCACACCTTCCCGTTTCTTTCACTTACCATCCGTATCATACAAATGTCCCACGACACAGCTCTGAAGAGGTAAAACAAAGCACCCCATTGCCTAATGCAGAATTCAATCACAGTGTTTCAGTACTGATCCACCAGTCCAACCTCCCAGCAAAGACTGATAAAAATTATGTCTGATCTATATACATTGACCTGATCAACACAAATATTGACTAGAAACTATATACTTGAGGACATGTACATGAAATAAACGTCTTCCTACTAACAACTTCCTTCTCTCTCCCACAGTGTAGTAAGCTAGGCAGAACACACAGCACAATGACAATCCCTTCCATAAGAATGTTCGTCCTTGTCAGTAATAACTAACAAGGAGGGGTCCCTTTGTTTGTCCCAGCTGCCCCACTAGCTTATACCTGAAATAATCACATAGAAACTGTATTCATTTAAACACTGCCTGACCCACTATCTCTAACTTCTTATTGGCTAACTCTTACATATTAGTTTAACCCATCTTCATTAATGTGTATCGCCATGTGACTGTGGCTTACCAGCAAGATTCAAACCAGCTTCCATCTCAGGCAGGAGAATGCTAAAGTAATTGAGGCAAGGAAGCCCTGAGTTCAGAGCCGGCCTACACTACAAGACAAACACTAAAACAAAGAGAAAGGGGGGGAGCTAGGCCTTTAATTAACTTAGAAGGCAGGTAGATATGTGTGAGTTCAAGACCAGCCTGGGTTACATAGTGAGATCCTATCTCAAAACAGAGAGAAGCCTTAGCAAATTTTCCCAATCTAAGTTTCACCACAGATGTGCAAAGTAAATACCATCTCATTCAAGGCCCAAGAATTACTAAGACTCTCCCATGTACACTATCAGTAGCTGATAATTAATCACTTCACCGAAATCAAACGAAAGCTCAGTGCCAACTGTGTGTAGATACTTTTGTATTAAAGTCAGTACATAGCAAAATACAGCCCATCAGAGTCCCTAAGGAGGAAAAAGATTAGGAAAGACAATTTATACTACATACTGTCTACATTTAGTGAAGCAAGTTAAATTCTAAGAAACCCTGACACAAACTTATGTGTTGTCACATGTTATCACAGTCCAGGGAAGGAAAGCAACTGGAGTCCTGGTCACCTGATTTTGTAGGCAATTATGTTTGTATTATGTGACTCCCTAATAACTTCCAACTTTGCCAACCTCCTTTCCCTCACCACACCCACCCAGGAAAGTAAAACTAAGCACAAAGATTGTGAGTCCTGGATTCCTTGGACTTAAGAATATTTTCCCTTGGTTTCATCAGGTAAACAGAGCTGAATTTCCAGTCAATAAAAGCCAAACAAACCAGAAAACCCAAGTCACTCTTCTATCCGTTATTCACATAGAAAGTAAAGCAAAAAATCATTTGCAGTATTTTTCACAGAAAACTTTAACTTTATAAGACAAAGAGATGCACCTGAAATTAACATGAAATGGCGTGGCCATCATGCTTCAATATGAATGACAGGACATTTAAGCTAGTTCCACTTGGGAATTAAAACAGAATCATAACCATAGCATAAATCCAGCCATGGAAATGCAGTGGAATGAATCCACCCCAAACTTAAGAAGGCACGTGGTCAATGCAGTTAGGAAAGCCCCAAGAAATAAAGGTGTACAAAATGACACCGGTTTATATCACAGATACCTGAACTCATGGGAACGTCTTTACAGACAATGACCTTAAAAAACTGGAGCACTTCGCCAGACCCGGGCAATCCAAAGCTTTAAAGAAATGAATAAATGACTTTGGGAAATAAGAGGGGATGATAACGGGGTGACAGCAGTAACCCAAAAAGACACATCACTTTGGCAATGAAATCCCAAAGTAGCTTCATTGTGGAGTGGAAAAGCAAAGACCGAATACTAAAATGTTGCTCAATCCAATTTTCATTGTGAATTCCTGAATTCACAGTAGAGTCTAGAAACTTAACGTGACCCAGATTTTCCGAGGCAAGATGGGGGTGGGAATGAGGCTAGACAGTTTCTCAACTAGAAGAAAACTGGGGTTTTTACATCAATTGTTTCATGCATCCTGAGAGTTCTATTTACCAAAAGCAGCAATTTCCTGGTTCTGAAAGTGTTAGCCTCTGCACTAGTGCCCTAATGGGAGGATCTGAATGCAGTTTTCTGAGCGTTGGTCACACCCCCTCCTCCAGAGATAGCGTGGGAAAATGCCCTAAGACTGCCAGGGCACGCAGTGCTTACCTGACTGATCCATGGTACCAGGGAGCTCTTTCCTGCGATGTCCCCACCGAGCACCTGTCCTTCAGAGGAAAGTCCCACAGGAGCCACTGAAGCTTGTAGCAGGAGAACGCGGATCCATGGAGGCTGGGATAGGCGGCCGCACCACCCACTCCTGGCCACGGATGCTAGGGAGAAGGGTCCACCACTCGCATTGCTCTCGCCTGACCCGGGGTCCTGTATCTCGCACGCGCGTGGCCGCGGGCAACCGAGACAGAGAGGCCATTGTGCGCGACCGCTCCTCAGATGCCCAGACTTCCCTCAACTAAGTTTAGCCCTCACCATTGGGCTCCACCGGGCTCCCTTGTGGCCAAGTCCAAGCAGCTCTGCCCCTTGGCGGTGACCTAGGATAGGTGGCAGCTGGGGAGAGGCCAAGGCGCTGCAGTGTTGAAGGAGCCCAGAAGCTTAACAGGGGTCTCCTTGACTACCCCTGCATACAGCCCCGCCCACCCACGCATGCGCTGCCTGTGGACCTTGAGTAGACAGCTGTGCCCTCAGTTAAGGCTCCTACTGGGGGCGGGGCTTCGGAGGAGCTGCTGACAGTTGATCTCTTCTGGGGAATGAGAGTCAGTTTAAGAACTGGAACCCCTTTGATCAATCATGTCTCAGTGGATGCCCAACTCCCAACTCCTGTCCATATACTGCCATCAGAAATTGAACACAGTGAAATTCTATATATATGTGTGTGTGTGTGTGTATACATATATACATATAAATTTGTAAAATAGCACATATATAGAAAGCTTAAAAGCTAACATCTACATATGAAAGAAATTATACAGTGTCTTTTAGGATCTATTTTAGCTTAGCTGAGATGATGTTTTCTAGCTCTGCCCATTTACTTGAGAATTTTATCATTTTTAATTACTAAATAATATTCCATTGTCTAAATGTATCACATTTCCATTATCCATTCATCAGTTTGTGGACATCTAGGTTTCTTCTTGTGTCCAGCTATTAAGAATAGAGCAGCAATGAACATGAATCAGCCGTATATATGTATTTTGGGTATACATGTAAGAATTGTTTAGCTAGACCTTGAGGTAGATTGATTTCTAGCTACCTGGGAAACCACCACACTGATTTTCATAGTGGCTGGAGAAGGTTGCACTCCCACCAGCAATGGATAAGTGTTACCTTTCCCTACATCACTGAAAGCACATGCTTTATTTTATTGATCTTGGTCATTCTGACTGGTATAAGATGAAATCTCAAAGTATTTTTAATTTGCATTTCCCTGGTGACTAAGGATGATAAACAGGTCTTTAAAGGTTTCTCAGCCATTTTTGTTTCTTTTTTTTTTTTCAAAGAACTAAGTTCTGTGCTTAGTTCTCTATCCCACTTTTGACAGAGGCCACTGAGGAAGGAGGGGTGGAAAGAATGTCAGAGACACAGGTGGGGGATGACTACAAGGACACAGTGTTATCTGGACAGAGCAGGGCAGCTGCACACATAAACTCACAGAGGTTGAGAGCACAGATAAGACTTGCAAGGATAAGGGCAGACAGAGTTCCAGCAAGCAGAAAAAGCGTGGACATTCCCACCCTTAGTTAAGGAGCTATGGGTAGTTGGTAGCTGCTGGGAGAAGTGTTCAGGTTTCTTTATTGGTGAGGCCTTGATTGCATTGACTAAGCTCCACTGAAGGTCACACATTCAAGAGAATATGTGCTGTATATAGCTTGTAAAGCAAAAATTGAGTTATTTTCTTTTAAAAGTGTGTGTGTTGGGGTAACTGGGTTGGTAGGGAAGAGTATATGGATCTAGCAGGAGGGGAGGGGACAGGTGGATACAATCAAAAATATTTCTTAATGTTTCCTAAGAACTACTAAAAATAAAAAGAAAAATAATAGGAGCTATGTGAATGTGTATATGTATGTGTGTTTGTATATATTATCTTATGCATGTTCATCACACTAAATATAATAGAATACATATGGTTTAGTAACACTGGCGATTGCAGACATTCACTGTGGATTTGAGACCTGCCACCTTTAGGTGAGGTTTCAAGTTTATTCACGATGTGCTGTGCAGACATCTGTGTGCAGTTCGAAGGGAAATCAGAAGAGGGCACTGCCTCTTCAGATGTGGTTAACATCTTATCCAGGTGGTAGCTTCACTTGACAGACTGTCACTGTGCAGACGTAGTTTCTCCTTTGAGAGTGAGAATCTTCAGTGAGGTCCTGGGGAGACATGCACTGTGAGTTTGATGAACTCAAGAAGCGAGTGTTATTTTCTATGAAAATGCCAAGAACGTGCTTCCTGACACCTGCTCAGTCCTGGTGCTCCTGTTGATTCTCAGTAAGTTACATTTACCCTATGTGGTGCTGACATCATTCTCGTACAACTGTGGACGTCTTTACCTTCTTCCTTATAGAAAAGTGATATTTATTTATTTATTTATTTATTTATTTATTTATTTATTTTCAGGGAGGAGCAATGAAGACTCAGTGACTCAGACAGAAGGCCTGGTTACTGTCACAGAGGGGTTATCTGTGAAGCTGAACTGCACCTATCAGACTACTGATTCAGCCCCTTTCCTTTTCTAGTATGTGCAATATGTCAAAGCCCTTGGCTACTTCTCAGGAGCTCCACAGACGACAAGAGGACAGAGTACCAAGGGCTCCATGCCACTCTCCATAAGAGCAACAGCTCCTTCCCCAGGCAGAAGTCCTCAGTGCAGCTGTGGGACTCTGCCCTGTACTACTGTGCTCTGAGAGACACAGTGAGGGAGACTGCAGGGGAAGCTGCACACAAACCAAGGGGGCAGGAGGGCTGAGGGGAGTGGACCTGTGAGGGAGGGCTGTGTGCCTTCTCTAAGAGTGGTTTACTCAGCCTCCTGAAATACAACAAATTTCAGATCAAAGTCCTAGAAAACTTGGAATTTGTAGCTACTCTGACAGGATAGGATGGAAGTCATTGCTAGAGACAACTCAGGCTTTGTTCCACAGAAATACTGTTCTCTCCCTAAGTGGAGGACCTCTCACAGAAAACATCTCCTGGAAAATTCTGACAGGAGTTATCTCTACCAAGATGTCAAAACATAGTGATTGATATTCTCTAACAATCTTCTGTTATTTCTCTGCAAATTTATGTCCACATGACAAATGCAGACTCCAGTCTTTAAACATCTGCTTCAGTCTCAGTCCACAAGATATTTAGTTTCTTCCTCTCTTTGGTCCATGTTACAGACGGTTCAACCTAACTTCTGGCCTCAGTTATTTTTTTATAGATGTGAAGACACACCATGACCAAGATAACTTAATGAAAGAGATCATTTAAGTTAGTTGTTTTTCTTTCTATGTATGTGAAAAAGTCTTGACATTTTATTCATGGGTCACATGAATAATGTTGTAAAAATGGCTATTCTACCAAAAGCAGTATGTAGATATGATGCAATCATAATAAAATTCCTGGTAAAGTGGTTTTCTTTTCCTACTCCAACATTATTAGTGCTTAAGTTCTTGCGTTGAGCTATGTGATCAACTTATAATTAATTTTCCTCCAGGTAACAAAGGTATGATATTTTTCTACTACATAAAGATATCTCTTTTTCCGATCTCCACTTACTGAAGGTGTCTTTCACTATTTCATGTGCTGTAGTTATATTGCTTTATAAGTCTTCAAGAATAATTCCATTGGTCTGTGTGTCTCTTTCATTAGTATAAAATGTTGTTTTCCTCCCATGATGCTGTCCTATAACTAGATTTCAGAAATTGTGATATCTCCTACCTTCATATTGCTACTTAGGATCAGCTTTGACGATTCTGGGTTTTTGTGATTATATATGTTATTAATGTTTTTATATCCCTGTGAATTATATAAAGTATTGGGATTTTGATATTGGTATTATTGAATCTTTAGATTGTTCTCAGTGGAATACCCACTTCTCAAAATTAAAAATAAACAAAGATCTTGTCAAGAAAGCTGTTGTGTGGCCCAATAAGTCACCCAGTAAACTCTTTAGCCCATACATCTTTTCTGATAAGATTTCCATGCCTCTAGTTTCTCTATACTATAGATAATGGACATTCACTTACACTCTTCTTGGATATCCTATTGATACCTTGTGTTGTGGAGATCTTGTAGTTTTGGATCCGCAGGTCTGGGTTCTTCACATGCTCCAACAGTTCTTAGATGAAGAGGATGATAAGATGGGATAACTCATAGTCCTGGTTCTGGGCTTAGGTGATAGCAGTGTGGATAGCTCACCACCCTTTCTCATCTCACCTCCCAGGCCAGCTCTCCAGCACTGCCCCAGCTAGTTCTCCCAAGGCAGCAGGCAGAATGGAGAGAAGCCAATTCTTCCCTTCACTCAAAACACAAGGGGACAGCTCTAATGTTTTGACCAGGTGAAGAGCTGGGTCCACAATCCCAATTTCTGCCATTGGTGAGATCTCTTTTCCCATGGCCCAAAGGCCAACTTTCCCACAAGCTACAGGTGTATATGCTTAGGTGGGGCAGACATATTTCCCTCTCCTTTGCTGACACAAGGTAGACTAAGCAGGGTGGACTTGGTTGTTCTGTTCTTACACCCTTGGGGACAACTCACCTGCACCACCACTCTACTCTACAACACTCTATTGTGATGCTCAGTTCAGGTGCAGGACCCACTCTCCCGAGTGCCACAGTTGGTGAGGGGCAGCTCCCGGTAACTCTTTGTTAATCTATCCTCCTTCAGTGGTAACAGGGGACATTCACATTAACATAGACTGAGGCTGTGGCAGCATATGGGATCTAGACGTGGCCTTTGGCAGCTGTCTAGGCTTGGAGGGCACCAAGGGTTCTGGTGGTAGACGAGACACTCAGATCTGTATGGTCCCAGTGGAATCACAACCCCTGGACACTATCATGTTCCTAGGTTGTGTCCCAGATCCTTACCTACTTCTGTGTGATCCTTGGTGGCAATAAGGCCATGGACATGAACACAGATCCTGGTTGTTTATGCAACATGGATCCAGACATGATTCTGGGCTGTAGTCCAGGGTTGACAGTGCAGGTCACTCAGAATGGAATATATATATATATATATTTTCACACTTCCTCCCCTCCTCCCATTCCTTTTCTACTCCCCCACTCCCTCCCCTTCCCCCTCCCTTCTTAAGAGAAGTCCTTGGCTCTCCCCTTCCTATCCTGGGGACTAAAACGTGTACTTTTTTGGAGCAAGTGCACAGTGCTCTCCAGGCATCTGCTACCTGTACATTAACCTGAGTCTGGGACTGGAGAAAAACTTTAAGCAATTTTTTGAAATAGAAGATTTTTCCACCTTGCAGTTTTAGTATATGAATATTCTAAAATATCATAAAATTTAACTTCAAGATGACATGAGAACATATTGAAGAATCTCAACATATTTTTTCTTTTAAACTTATTTTTTATTTCATGTGTATTAATATTTTACCTACACAAATGTCTATCTTGTCACATGTGTGCCTAGTGCTGGCTAAGGCCAGAGAGGTCATAGGATCCCTTGGACCTAGAGTTACAGATAGTAATGAGATGCCATGTAGGTTCCGGGGTGAATCAAACTTGGGTACTCTGGAAAGGCAGCCAGTTCTCTTAAACCTTAACCATATTTTCTTTTTTTTTTTTTTTTTTTTTTTTTTTTAGGGGGTTTTTTTGGCAACTTGAGCGGTTCGCCCACAACACACAGCCCCCCCCCTCTCCGTGTGTAAGGGCGGACCACTCCCCGGCACCTACTAATTTTTTCAATGATATATTCGTTAACTATTCCTGGAAGGCCAGATTGCTAAAAGACAGTGAATGATAAACTATTGTATATTGCATGAATAAAGCAGCTATTTTATGCCCTGGATAGCTAAATTTAGGGCTAATTTTTTTCCTGCTTGTCTATTGAATCTTTGGGGGTTTCACATAATGCACCCCAATTCTGTTCACCTCCCAGTCCTCCATATCCTTTCTCATCTCTGTTGTAGGCCTACCATGAAAGAAAACAAAACAAAATAAGCAAGCAAGCAAGCAAGCAAGCAAAAGCAAGAACAAAAAAAACCTCCTCATTAAACCAAAACAAAAAAATACTAAAAAAAAAATACTATAGTAGAAATAGGAATATCACTGTTTTTCACCTACTGACTCTCCATCACCTCTTCATCTTTCCTGATGGCACTGGAGGTTCAGTGTGTCATATAAAATACCCCTATGTACCATCAGCTCGACTGGACACTGCTCATTGCAATGAGTCCTTTTTTTGGTTCAAGGCCTCTGGTTTTTGGTACACCATCCTTATCAGATCCTCCCCAGAGGTCTTCTGGGGTATCCTATGTGTCAGAAATCTTACAGGTATCCTTCCACAAAACCAGTCCCTTCTCAAGCTCCAGCAGGACATATTTGGGGTAGAGGCTAAGGTGGGTCAATCCAAGACCAGGTTGTGGGCCTTGTTATTAGCTAAGCAGTTCAGATTGAGCCACTGGGCCCCCTCGCCTTGGGTGTGGTGGTGGAGTCAGCTCCCTTATATGCATGCCCTCAGGCTAGGTTCATCCTCACCTGTGTGAGGGGTGGGAGCCCTCTCACCTGAGTGCTGGGACCAGCTGCCCTGTTGTAGTGGCCAGCAAGGGACGAGGTAAGCTTTTCCAGGGCAGTGGACAATGGGACTTTTTCAGTATATCTCTCTGAGTTCATCTTGCATGATTCCCAAGGCCTCCTGAGATGACACTGGCTACAGACACCAACATCCTAGTTGTGCCTGGACCACTGACTCAGACATGGTGCTTGGCCACAGCTTAGGCCAAGATGACATCCTAGTTGTGGGTGGAGGAAATGGCCTTGCAGATGGAAATGGTTCCAGCAGCCGTGTGGTTTCTGTCACCACCATGTTCTCAAGTTGTAGCTCCAACATTGGGCCTTTATGTGACCATTAGTGGTGTGAAGAACCTGTAGTTTACATCAGAAACCCAGCTATGATAGGACCATAGACCCCAACATAATCCTTGGGAGTAGCTAGATCTGGATTTCACCATTGAGCCCAATGCTGGCATGAACCAACCCAAAACACTAACTTGGCCCTTGATCTTTGGTGTCTAAATGATCTTCAGTGGCATCAGGAATGACAGACATCAGCACACATCCTGGCAGTAGTGGGGTTTGATTTCATTTTGCATGATTCCTAATGCCTCCTGAGATGATACAGACCACAGACATCAACACAGTCCCCAGCTGCCCCTGGAACATGGACCCAGACATGGCCCTTGGATGCAGCTTAGGCCCAGATGACTTCCTGGGTCTGAGTGGAGGGATATGACCTTGGACATGACCCTGAGCTGCAGCTGGGTTCTGGACATTGCCATGTCATTGAATAGCATCAGACGCCACTCAGACATTGATGCCTCCTAGTCTTTGGACACCAACCAAGACAACAATAGGTGGTTTTGTCCCAGGCTCCTCCATGTATGTCAATCTGGACACTGGCTGCTACAGGTTCATAGACCCAGACATGGCCCTCAGTAGCAGCCTGGGCCTCGATGACACCCTGGTCTTGGGTGGTAGTGCAGACTGCCCATATTTATATGGCCCCTACTATGGAGTGGCTCCTCTGACTCCACCCAAGCCACAGATGTTAGCCCCAAACCCCGGCTTCTTAATGGGTGCTAGTGGTAACCTGTGCCATTATGGTCAATGCATAAACAAGCTGCAGTTAGGCCATGGACCCAGATTTGGTCTCAGGTAGCAATTTAGCCTAGTTGACATCCTTGTCTGAGTGACTGTTCCAGGCTCTCAGATCAGGATGACTCTAATGGCAGCATGGCTCCTGGATACCAATAAGACCACACACAGGATGTGGCCCAGATACCAGGCTTCATGTGGTCATTGATAACACAGACATGATCCTCAGCAGCAGCCAAAGCCTGATTGTCATCATGGCCCCAGGTGACGGCAAAGGCTACCCAGATCAATACAATCCCAGTGGCAGTTTAAGGGCCCAAACATAGCCCCAGGAGAAGCCCCAGCCCACTGGAGTCTGCATGGCACTTGATGGGAAGAGGAGCCATGAATATCAACCCAGACTCTGGCTACTGTAGGACCCCAGACCCCAGATAGCTCTTGGTAACGGACTGATCTGGATATCATCATGGTCTCAGGTGGCAAGCAGACCTCCATCCTCAATCTGTTCCTCACTGTCTTCACCATGGACTCAGGTGGCAAGCTGAAATCTAACATCTGCCCCACCCTCTCCATCTACCTTTCTTCCTTCATGTGTCTGTCCATGACATGTGAACCATTCCACTTCTCCAACTCTCCCAGTTCTCTGCCCCTTGAACCGGGCAGCTTTCTTATCACCAGCTGGGAAGGGCCAAGCAGGTTAGGCTTTGTCTCACAATCTTGGTTTTTCTTAATATATATCTTTTTTTTTCCAATTTACTTCTTTGTTTGTTTATTTATGTGTGTTTTGATATAGGGTATCAGTATGTAGCCACTGCTGACCTGCAACTTCGATGTAGATCAAACTGGTCTCAAACACACAGAGATCCACCTGCCTCTAACTCCAAAGTGCTAGAATTAGTGATGTGTGCCATCTTGCTGGGCACTTATTTCTTTAAAAATTCTTTTATTTCTGTCTCTTCCCCACAGTGGTGGGGAAGAGACAGAAATCTTTAATAAATAAATAAATTAATAAAAAAGAACCAAACACACAAAAAAATTCTTTTATTTATTTATTTTTTCCCTGAGGTTGGTGTATATTTTTATTATTTTTATTTATTATATTTTAAAAACTATCTTTTCTTATTTTATATACCAATCCCAGTTCCCTTTCTTGCCTCTCTCCTCTTTCCTCCACCTTCCTCACCACCACACCCCATCTACTCCTCAGAGAGGATAAAGCTTCCCACAGAGAGTCAACAAAGTCTAGCACATTGGTTTGAGGCAGAAACAAGGCCCTCCCCACTAGATCTAGGCTGAGCAAGGTATCCCTTCAGAGAGAATAGGTTCCAAAAAGCCAGTACAGGCAGTAGGGATAAATCCTGGTCTTACTGTCAGTGGTCCCACTGTCTGACCCAGCCATACAACTGTCACCCACATTCAAAGGGCCTAGTTTGACCCTGTGCTGATTTCCTTGCTGTCAGACCAGAGGTGGTGGGAAAATTTCTTTTATTTTTGACAGTTGCTTACATGAATACAATGTATCTTAATTATTATACCTAATCCATTTCACTCTTTTTGCTCCCCCCAATGCCTAACACATCTTTCTACATTCATATCTTCTTCTTTTACTTGGTTACCTTCTGAGTACCATTAATGCTATCTGCTGGAACATGACTGATGTTGACTTGATCTTGTGCATGTGTCCATAAATTCAGTGATTTCATGGGTGCACTGGGTTTGATATGCCCATAAGATCCCTATCCCCTGACCCTTATACTCTTGCTGTTCCCTCTTCTTAGATATTCCCTAAGCCTTGGTCAGGTTCCCCTGTTGAGAACTCTCTAGTTAGATCTGTATTCCACTTTTAAAAGTTGGATTGTTACTTTTGTTGATATCTATTATTTTTTATTTCTTTATTTTGGAAATTAGTTATCTGTCAGATATGGAGTTGATAAAAATCCTTTCCCATTTTGTGGGCTGCTATTTTGTCCTATTTACAGTGTCCTTTGCCTTAAAGAAGCTTTTAAGTTTCATGGGATCCTATTTATTTATTTATTTATTTTTTTGGTTTTTCGAGACAGGGTTTCTCTGACTAGCTTTTGTAGACCAGGCTGGCCTCGAAATCCCATATGATGATGAGAATTGTTCTTTCAAGGTCTGTAAAAAATTGTGTTGTAATTTTGATGGAGACTTCATTGAATTTGTAGATTGATTTTTTGTAAGTTGAAGTTCTTGTCATACAGGTCTTTCACTTGTTTGATTAGCATTACCTCAAGATATGTGATACTATTTGTGGCTATCGTGTAAGGTATTGTTTACTTGATTTCTTTTTTGGATCGTATGCCATTTGTATATAGGAGGGCTACTGATTCTTTTATAGTCAATCTTGTATCCAGCTACTTTGCAAAGGCGTTTATCAGCTGTAGGAGTTCACGATAGGATTTGGGGTTGCTTATGTGTACTATCGTATCATCATGCCTGCCTTCTTCAGAATCTTACCATCTCCAAGTGGCCATGGTTCCTGTTCCTGGGCTCACACAGCTCTCAGCTCTGCTCTTCCCTGATCCTGTTGTTCTATTCAGATCATCTTCATTAGAGTGTAAATCAGTGTCTCCTCCCTTTTATGTGTTCTTGTTATTCACTTTCAGTAATGCTTTAGTCAATGCTTATGGATTTATTTTTACTAAATTTTAGAAATCTAATAAATAGCACATGATAAGAAATATCATCTAATTTAGAAGTTTAATGCTCATTATGTACCACTTTTAAAGTGGTTCACCTTTAAACCCCACTCCATAGAGACTGTCATGGTTTCTAGCCATCTTGCATTTCCTACATCAAGAACTAAAGGAGTGAAGGGGGGTTGCTTTTGTGTGACTTGTGGAGTTATGGCCAGTAGTCACCTTTGCTGACAGCCTTGATCCACTAGAGGGCACAGCAGGCTTGCCAAAAATGATTTTCTGAAGCGCCTTAAGGGTTGGGCTGTTAAAGAGAACAAGTCACAGCAAAGTTTATAGACTGTCAGTTAGATATGTTTTCACAGTGTTCTCTGCTCTCAAATTGTTATTCTATAAAGGCTTTAAAGAGACATGATGTTCAGAGAACCGAAGCGATGGCCCAGTGGTTCAATCAACTGAAGATCTTTTGATTTTCAAAAGGAATGAGGTCTTTCCTATTACATGCAGTGCCCACCTATGTGGTCTCTGGGAGCTCTGCAAACACCAGAATTAGTGCCTATCCATTTTGTTAGTGAATTAATACAAAATGCGAGCTTATATATGGGCCTGTATGCTGCTGTATAACATCTGGGACGGTTGTTACAATCTTCACAGTTTAGAAATTCTCATTCTAAAATTTGTAAACTTGAAGCCACATTGCAGTGCAAATGTCCACGGGCCTTAAAATAGATGTGAAGTTTCAAATGAGTCAATTAGGAACAGAAAAATAATATTTTATCTCTTATTAATTTTTTGAGATTTTCGTATATGCACTTTGCCTGAATTCAGTTCTCCACCAATTCTTAGCAGATCCACTTTTCCTTACTCACCCATTTTCCCCCTCTCATGTTTTGTAATATCAAAAGAAAATCTCCATCCACAGTTTATGTTTTCCACCACTCTTGGATGTTTGGCCATCCCTGGTCTGTGAATGACCTACTAGATCCTTTAAGGTTTTAAAGAAAACAGATTTCTGCTCACCTAGTAGCTATCAGATGCCAATACCTACTTAGTTAGGGAAGTACTTTGTGTTTATGCTCTGTTCTGGAATTTTGTGTAGCTTGAGCTTGTTTATGTCTTCTGCATACTATTCCAACTGCTTTGAGTTCATACAAATTACTTTCCCATGTACCTGAAGATTCAGTGATAAAATATATAGGTAAGAATTCTGGTTTATTTCTAAATTATGGCAGTTTGAAGGAAAATTTCCTAATGGGCACATATATTAATAGGCTTTGTCTCCAGTTGATGAACAGCGTGGAACACATTTAAAGGTGTGTGCTTGTTTGGAGGAAGTGAGGGAGAAGGTGTATTTCTGGATGTGGGCTTAAAGTTTAAAAGCACACGCATGAGTGTTCTGTCCACATTTGTATTTAGGTACTATGTGTGTGCTTGCTGCTAAGGAGGTCAAACGAGAGAGTCAGATCTCCTGGAGTTACCAATGATTGTCAGCCACTGTGAGTCTTTTAAAAATCAAACCAGAGATCCTCTCTAAGTGCTTTAAGTGGTGAGCCATCACTCTAGAGCCACACAGTTTCTTCATACAAATTTGATTAAGGGAAAATTAAACAAACTTGTAAAATCTACTTCTTGCCATTCAATTTGTCATATTGTAAAGACCCAAACAGAAAAAACCGCCAGTTGCTCCACTACAACACTTTCATGCCAGAATCCTAAGAATGACAACATTGACTATGTTAATAGCCATTGTTAGTGTTCTTTACATTGGTAAGGGCTGCTAGATATGTGACATGTGCCTTATGAATGATTTCTTTTTTACTGTTTATATTTATATCGCATGTGTATAATGTACATACGTACATGGTTCACCTATTCCCTCTCTTCCTTTCTTTTTTTAATTGATATTTATTGAGCTCTACATTTTTTCTCTGTTCCCCTCTCTGCCTCTCCTCTCCCCATCAACCCTCTCTCAAGGTCCACACGCTCCCAGTTTAATAAGAAGATCTCGTCTTTTTCTACTTCCCGTATAAATTAGATCTCTGTATGTCTCTCTTAGGGTCTTCATTGTTGTCTAGGTTTTTTCGAATTATGATTTGTGGGCTGGTTTTTTTTTTGCTTTATGTTTAAAAACCATTTATGAGTACATGTGATAATTGTCTTTCTGGGTCTGGGTTACGTCACTCAAAATGATGTTTTCTAGCTCCATCCATTTGCCTGCAAAATTCAAGATGTTGTTATTTTTATTTTTCTGAGAACATAGAAGAAAGAGCACAATTTTTAAGTCACTCACTTACCAAGAATAAACAGTAGCATCACAGTTCCTAAAGCTGGAGAAATGTTCATCTTGAGTGTCATCCAAGTTATATTCTTCTCAACTCTTCCCATCCATAAATGATGAAATGATGAACCTATGAAACTGATGTACACTGAGAACAATCTTGTGTTAGGAAACTCCTCCCCTGGTGGACAGAAGTTAAACTAAGGTCTGTCTCTTGCTTACACCCCAGAGGTCTCTCATCCTTGAAATCTACTACTATGATGAACACTTCTCCAGCTTTAGGAACTGTGATGCTACTGTTTATTCTAGGTAAGTGATTGACTTAAAATGTGTGCCCTTTCTCCTATGATGTCAGAAAAACATTTAATCTTGTAAGAGTTTTGTCCTTAATGTGTCACAGATATTCTCTTCTTCCTCCAGAAAGAAGCCATGGAGACTCAGTGACCCAGAAACAAGGTCAAGTGACTCTCTCAGAATATGACTTCCTATTTATAAACTGTACTTATTCAACCACAAGCTACCCGACTCTTTTCTGGTATGTCCAATATCCTGGAGAAGGTCCAGAGCTGCTTTTGAAAGTCACAACAGCCAACAACAAGGGAAGCAACAGAGGTTTTGAAGCTACATATGATGAAGAATCCACTTCCTTTCACTTACAGAAAGCCTCAGTCCAAAAGTCAGACTCGGCTGTGTACTACTGTGCTCTGAGTGACACAGTGTCACAAACCACAGGGGGAGCTAAGCACAAACTCAGAGGAGTCAAAGGAAGCCTAACTTCTGATCATCTGCCTTGGATCTCTCCACTTTTCAGTCTGAGCTATGTTCCCCAATATTTCTCTGGATGATGAAAATTTTACAAATGGTCAGAGCAGAAAAAAAGTAGGTGTTACCACAGCTGGATTTCACCGGGGAAAAACTGCAGCCCTAGGGCATCAGTGGTTCCTCATGGAGGGTAACACTGACTTTACAGGACAACCAGAGAAACAATGAAGTGGTCAGTTGTCTTGATCTTTATAAACTATTTGTTTTCTTCATATTGTTGCATGTCACCTTTGTCCCAATTATTCACATAGGGCTAAATATTCCAGAAAATGTGGCATCTTAATCATGTCTACCTAATACTATGAAAGGACAGGTTACCAGAGGGCTCCAGCCTTCCAGACTTCAGGGTTTCTAATAAAGAGATATGGCTAGAAAAGAAATGAGAAAGGGAGGCCAGAGGAAGTAGGCTACCTTCAGAGTTTCAATCTCCCCCTCAATAAATTCAACCCCAGTTTCACCACAGCTCTGTAGCAGACCACCAGCTGTGGCCTCTCCTCTCATTTTCCCCCATTCCCAGAGCACTCAGAAGATCCTGATGGCACACCCTGATTTCCTACCTACTGTGGACATTCTTACCCCACCCATCTTCTAGCCCATCTCTATGCCCAATTTTCAGCTTACAATATCAAGAAACACATTATATCTGAAACTATAGTCATATAGTCACACCGGGAAGGATCTCAGATGTATTTCTTACTATGCAATCACCAGCCTCCCCATTCTCCTCATGACAGGACACAGCAACAGAAACAAAAACAAACAAACAAACAAAAAACGGAACAAATATCCAACAAATACAAGGCCAAATATCAGAATTACAGCATTTCCAAACCCAGATGCTTAGATTCCATCATGAAAACAACCAATAACAAGTCAGAATGATATGTCTACAGTAAAGCCCAGAAACCACACTACAGAACACCCTGAAACATGCAATGTAGCTGAAGCATAATACAACTACTTCAGAATGCTTCATGACTATGTTAGAGGTTTTGAAAGTGGAAATGATTAAATTCCTAAAGAAAATCTGTGAAAACACAAACAAACAATAGGATGAAGTGAAGAAAACAGCTCAAGACTTACACATGGCAAGAGAATCAAAAATGAAAGCAAATACTGTGGGAAAAATTGGAAATCAAAACTGAAATTCAAACAGGAAGTTCAGAGGTAGCCTTACTCTACCATGTATTCAAACAGGAAGTTCAGAGGTAGCCTTACTCTACCATGTAAGAGATGGAAGGAAGAATTTCAGCCATTGAAGACCTGAGAGAAGAAATGGTTACCATGGACAAAGTAAATGTTAATCTAAAATTATCCCGGCACAAACCATCAGAGATATATAGAACACTTTGAAAAGACCAAATTTATGATTAATAGGAACATAGAGAGTAGAAACTCAAATCAAAGGCACAGAATATATTTTCAACAGAATCATAGAAGAAATTTACCCAACCCCGAAAAAGAGGAACCTATCAAGTTAAAAGGAACATACAGAATACTGAACCAGAAAAGGACATATCATGGCGCATAATGTGCAAAACAAAGAAAATTTGTCATTTATTTTTGTTATATAATATTTGTTGAACTAGGAAACACGTAGTAAAACCCAACATTGCTATCACAAAACTGTCAATTTCGGGTTAAGCATATCTGTCCAATACAGCTATTTGTGCTTATTATGTGTCAAGCCATAATCTAAAAGACAGTATGCAAAGTAGACAGCATTGTTGTTTTGGTAGTCTTTATTCCATGTTGGCTTCCTTTTCATGGTTTGGTCAACTAAGGACCATCTGTCCATGATTGGTACCACTCACGATTCCTTTGGCACTTCCACATCAATCATTAATTTTAAAAAGTCCCATGTTCAAACCCATAGGCCAATCTGATGGAGGCAAATCCTCAGCTGAGATTCCCTCTTCTCAGATGACACTAGCTTATGGTCAAGTTGATCAAAACTAACCAATAATGTTCACTCATTTTCAACCTGGCACACAATTGCAGCAATATTAAACTGTTTCCTATTTTATTTTTCCCCAAGATCCCATACTTATGCAAGAATATAAAGAACAGTAAAACTTCAAATGTTCCACAGTCTTTCAAACTCAAACTTTTTTTTAAAGTTCAGTCTCTTTAAAAATATCCATCTAGAGCCAGATGTTGGTGGCAATGCCTTTAATCCCAATATTCAGAAGGCAGAATCAGGTAGATATCTCTGAGTTCAAGGCCACTCTGCTCTACAGAGTGAGTTCCAGGACAGCCAGAGCTAAACAGAGAAACCTTGCCTTGTCAGACCAAAACCCAACCCAACAAACAAACAAAACCATAAAGCTCTTTCCAGGTCCTCCCTTCACATCTCCTCTCAACATCATGGAGGTATTTTTTCTTTATTACTCATGAAGTTCAATTTGTGCTGCCCACTAAAAACAGGCATGGTGGCACCCACAAAAGCATCATCAGCTACTATATATCATACAACTGAAGAAAACCGACTCTTACCCCTGGAAGCTATCAACCACCAATAGCTGCTCAGCTAGTGGTGGGGGCCCATAAGCCCCCCTCTAGCCCATGCTGCCATGTTGACTGGTCTAATCACCTTCAAGTCTTCTTGTTCAGGCAGATACAACTGCTATGGCTTCCTAAGTATAATAGTTTTTGTCATATTCTGAAGACACTATTTCATTCCTGACATATGTCTCTTAAAACCTCCCTATACAAATTTTTGTGATGTTTCCTGAGCTTTCTGGGGAAGTGTTGTGATATAAATGTTATAGTTATACCTGTGTGTTTCACTGACACCTAATCTTAGCTCTTTGACCAGTTGTGAGCCTAATCTTGTTTTATTGGTGGTTAATGCAATCCACTATTTGCTGCACAAAAACACTTCTCTAGTTAGGACTGAATGTTGCCTAATCTATGGATATGGTAAAAGTAGAGGAAAGTTTTATACTAGGTCAATTTAGCAAAAACAATAGTCGTAGAGTTCCCCCCTGAGGTCTATAAAGTCCACAGGCATAGGTTTTTGTCAAGATTTATAGTAAGGGGCAAGCATTTTACTCCTGCAGAGCACATCCGAAGCCCAATCAGAAAACATTTGGCCACTCCCAAAACAGTTATACCACCCTTGTGCCCATGAACATATCTAGCTATGCCAGTCATTATTGTAGCTCGCAGGGTTCACAGTTGGTTAAGACTGGTGTTGACTTTTCTCCCCTAGTAGCCTGAGTTGCACTTACTGATAATATAAAATGGAGCCAGTAAGGAGGAAGCTTCCCGATCTGTACTGACTTGATTTCTCTAAGTCTTGTGATCAAAGCATGTGGCGTCTTCAACAATGTGGTCTTGTCATCAAGTTGTTGTAGATAACCACATTTAATGGTAAGTAGGTTATATTGTCCTGTGGGTCTCTATAACTGTCTCTGACCTATAACTCTAGGAGATATATCCTGTAACCTGGACTGGTTTTTTATTTGTCAATCTGTGTCTTCTGGGAATAAGTGTTATTTTTGTAGAAAAACTTCATACATCGACACACACACACACACGTTTTCAAATGTCCTCAGTGTTAATTGTTCTTTAATTCATCCCCCTCTATGCCATGCTACCCTCTCATTCCCTACCCTAGTAAACAATTTATTGTGCAGAAAAATTATGATAGAGATGACTGAAAATTAGTTTTTCTTCCCTTTGTTCATAAGAGACTACAAATAAAAGACTGTAAGTTTATATTGATCCCAGGCATGAAAAATATTTTTTTTTTTGATTTTCGAGTCAGGGTTTCTCCGTAGCTTTTGGTGCCTATCCTGGAACTAGCTCTTGTAGACCAGGCTGGCCTCGAACTCACAGAGATTCAACTGCCTCTGCCTCCCGAGTGCTGGGATTAAAGGCATGCACCACCACTGCCCGGCATGAAAAATATTTAAGGCTCCAATTAACATTTTATTCCTATTCCTGTGAGTGTGTGTAGACTGTGAATTTAAGATTTGGGGTTATGAACATAGTTCATGAGTAATGACATTTTATTTTAAATGTTTTAACCCAGTTCAACATTGAATAACACAAAGAGCATGCGTGTCTCTCCAGGTTACTAATAATGACCCAGTAGTTTTATAAAAAGCACCCCAAACCACCACATATTTATTGTGTCTAAGGTCACTTTATTGAACCTTCGTTTCTAGAACATTCACTGCGTTCAGTAATTATAAATGCGGCCACCAGATGGCAGTAGAAGGCAGCTGAAGAAAAGTGACAAGCGCATTACCTGGCATTGTGAAGGAACAGGAAAGAACTCAAACATTTGTTTTCTTATTGGCTGTGAAGATAACACAAGAAGATACTAAAACTGTTAGAGAAAAGGGGACAACCTGGAAATACATATAGCCGACTTGGCAAAAGATTGCAAGTCTGCAAGTCTACACTGATCCCAGGCAGGAAGAACAATGAAGACATCCATTCACACTTTATTCCTATGCTTGGCTCTGTGGATGGACTGTGAGTAGATTTGGGGTCAATGGAAAGCATTTGGTTTATATTTCTCAGATATCAAGGGAAATACCTTTTATACGGCTTCCTCTAGTTATTGTGAATAAAGGCAATTAAGCAGAATACTGACTAACTCCTCCTTTCTGTTTTTCTCTCTGTGCAGGGAGAGCTGTGGAGAGCAGGTGGAGCAGCAGCCTTCCACTCTGAATGTTGGAGAGGGAGACAGCGCCGTCATCAACTGCAGTTACACAGGCAGTGCTTTTTCATACTTCCCGTGGTACAAGCAAGAAGTTGGAAGGAGTCCCCACCTTGTGATAGATATTCTTGAAAATGTAGACAGAAAGCAAAAGCAAAGACTTACCGTTTTAACTGGACAAGAAAGCCAAACAATTCTCCCTGCACATCACTGTCACACAGCCTGGAGACTCAGCCATCTACTTCTGTGCAGCAAGCACACAGTGGTTCCCAGGCACCTGTAGCCTGTTCTCAAACTTGCTATGGGGCTTGAGCCCTTTCCACAAGGTGCGTCTTGTAGTAAAGCATTTGTTACATTGCTAAGTAGCAACATGAACCCTAAGAAAAACATACAAAGATCCACCTGAAAGGGGGAAACAGGTAAGTTTGTCTTACAAAATTGGGAGCATAGGGGTGGGGAGTAGCAAGGATGGAAGGAGAAAACGAGGGGAGGCAGGGAGTGGAGAGAAGAACTTGAGGGAACAGCATAGTTGAGATGGAGGAAGGACAGAGATGAGAGTAAGAAAAGAGATATTTTGATTAAGGAAGCCATTATGAGGTTAGCAGGAACTCTGGCACTAGAGACGTACCCAGGAATTCACAAGGATAACCCACCAGCTAAGACCCTAAGCAATAGAGGAGAGGATGCCCAAACTGGCCTTGCCCTGTAACCAGACTGATGAATATCTTAAATATCACCACAGAACCTTCATCCAGCCACTGATGAAAACAGAGGTGGAGACCAGCAGCAGAGTACTGGGCTGAGCTCCCAAAGTCCAGTCGAAGAGTGGGAGGAATGAGAATATGAGCAAAAAAGTCAAGACCACGAAGTGTACTCCCATTGAAAGGGTTTACCTGATTTAATGGGAGCTCAGCAACTCTAGCTGGAAAGGGAAGGAAACAACATAGGTCCAAACCAGTCCCTCTGAATGTGGATGACAGTTGGTTAGCTGGGACAGACTGCAGGCCACTGGCAGAATTTATCCTACTGCTTGTATGGCATTTTCAAACCTATTCTCCTTCGATGGGTACCTTGCTCAGCCTAGATATAGTAGGGTGGGCCTTGGACCTTCCCCAAAGCAATGTGCCTTACCATCTCTGAGGAGTTAATGGGGCGTGGAATAGGGATTTAAGTGGAAAGAAGGGTAGGAGGGAAGGGAGTGGAAACTGGGATTGGTATTAAAATGAAAAAAGATCGATTTCTTTTAAAATAATAAATTAATTGATTAAAAATTGCCTTGTAATGCTCAAATTTCCAAGATTAATGAAATTCTCCCCGTCATGAATAGGCATTATAACAAATACCATATTGATCCTTTAGAATTAATACCTCTAGCTAATAAGATTAAGCAAGTCAGGTCAGGTTTCCAAAAAAAAAATGCAGACTTGAAATTACAAGAAGATAAAAAATTAAAAAGTAAACATGTCAGGGATTATATAGGAAGGTCAACCTCTTCTATCATTGTTAATGATTTAGGATACTTAGCAAGGCATGATGTCTGAGTACCAGAACTAGAAAGGCAAAGCAGGACTACCACAGGTCTGAGATTACCCTGAGTCATGTAGAATGAGTTCCAAGCCAGCCTTGGCTATAATAACAGATCTTATCTTAAAAAATTCCATGCAATCAAACAGTCTGAACACTAACAATAAACAAAAACCAACCAAATGAACAGCAAACTTAGAAACAAAAAAAGAAAAAATTAAGACTTTCGAAATCTGGTAGGGCTGGAGACCTGTGGAAGACACTTGCAAAGGGATGCGCTTTGTGTCCTGACATAAATGTGTGGTTTCTCCTTTTCTCCTCCATATAACAGAGATGTTTATGTGTCCTGACATGAATGTGGGGTTTCTCCTTTTCTCCTCCATATAGCAGAGATGTTTGTGGTTTCCAGAGCACACAGGACACTTGGGCTACTGCAATTCTCTGTCATCACACCACATGAAGTAAAGCTCCCTGAAGTCTTCCTGGGATGTCCTTGTAAGGTGGTACAGGGATTGTGGAACCAGCAAGTCTGAGCAGTGATGAGTCACACGCTACATATGTAACTCACAAGCTAAGTTTAAAACCTCCCCCTTTTCAAGGAATGGGGTTTACTTTGTTTCATAGTTTGACAGTAAAATGTGTTATGATGGGGAAGGCATAGAGGGAGAGTAGAGGCAGCTAGCAACAGTAAATCTGCAGTTAGGATGTAGAGAGAGATGAAGTTTATATTCATGTAGTTTTCTCCTCTTTTATTCAGCCAGTGACCCCAGAACACAGGCTGCTCTCACACACATTTAGAGTGACTCTCCCTTCTCAGTTACAACTCCCTGCAGACACTCTCATTAGTTATAGAGTGTGTTTTCTTTTCTATTTCATAAAATATTTTTATTGTAATTCTTTATACACTTCTTGGATATCACTGTTTACCAAAATTTGAGAGCCTTTCTTTGCTGGAAAAGATAGTTGGACATACCACTTTTTAAATCTGAGTACATTGGGACCAGGTTTCTTTGTGTTTTTTGTCTTTTGTTTCTTTGGTAATTTTGTAGTGAACAATAAAATTCACATGTATTAACACAATTAATAACAATCATGTATATTCACATGTTCACCCAATGCAGCAGGCAGAAAGGAGAGAGGCCAATTCTTCTGTTCTTGTGCTCTCCCATCTAACTTACCTAAACTAAGACAGCTCTACAGTGTTGCCCAGAAGAGGTGCCGTGTTCACAATCAAGTTGCTACAGTTGGTGAGAGGCTGTCACAGATTTTCCATTCCTATGCCCCTTAACTAATCTCCCATTAGTTAAGGTGGCTTATGCTCAGGTTGGTTAGGCACCTTTCTCCCACCCTTGCCAACACAAGGTAGAGGAAACGGGATAGACTCGTGTTTCCTTCTCTCACATCCTCAGAGACAACTCACCTGCACTCTTGTTAACCAGGTCAGCTTTACTGTGCAGCCCAGCCCAGGTTCAGGACCCACTCTGCTGAGTGCTGCAGACTGTGAAATGGAGAGATAACTCTGTGTTTACCCATCCTGTTTCAGTGATAACAGGAGCCATTATGTCAACATAGACCGAGGCTGTGGTAGGGGCAATGGATCCCAACATGGCCCTTGACATCAGCTATGCCTGGGAAACCAGGGACCCTGGTGGTGGTACTGGCCACTCAGATTTGTATGGGCCCAGCAGAAGCACAGCCCTTGGAAACTAACAAGGTTCTAAGTGGTGGCCCTGACTCCTACCTACTTTTATGTAGCCCTTGGCAGCACCACAGGCCATTGAAATGAACAAAGATTATGGCTGTGTTTGCAACATGGCTCCAGACATGATCCATGGCCCTGGCTGGCAGAGCAGATCATTGAGTTCAGCGTGAAGCTAACAGCACCGTGTCCCCAGGTTTTAGTCCAGATTGCAGGCATTTGTCCTAGATTTGATGGCAACAGGAAGTTGAGATTTCAACACAGACACTTGTTGCAGAAGGGTCATGGATTCAGATATATCCTGTAGCAAGAGATCCTGCCCAGCTGTTATTGTTCTAGATGGCAGCACAGCCTTTGAAAACACACCTACTCCCATGTCCTTTGACAGCTGCATGTTTACAGGAGGTGGCCCAGAAAGCATGTAGCTGCAAGGCCCTCACTGGTAGAGGAGTCACGGACATCAATACAGATCGCCTCATCAGTGTCATGGCCATGGACAGGACAAGGCCCTGAGCAGCATCCCCACGCAATGACATCATCATATCCCCAGGTGGCAAACAGGCCATTGCTTTCTTTCATACTCCTTTAGTAAATGTTTTCATTTCCTGAGTGCATTCAGAGCAATACTGTTGTGTTTCTCATTAATTTAGTGTTCATGATCATTTCATGGAATGTGAATTCAGAATGCTATTTTAGGGATAGCTACATATATATGATGTCAAGGGTACAATATGAATACTTTTTCCATTATGCAATGGACATCCATGGAATTGGCAACACCATCCACATTCAAAGCCCTGTGTAGCCCTGGCAGGTTGGAAAATCCCTGTTTAGCCCAACCTGAGCTCACAAGTGTTGTAGCCTTACAGAAGGTTCTGAGGCTACTGTTGTGAGAGACCACACCTGACCAAAGAAAATTTGCTCTAAGAAAGAGAGTGGAAGTCAATGTTTATTATTAAAAATACAAACAATTTACTCAATAGGAGCTTAAAGGAAGCAGTCAATATAAACAGTGAATAACCTTAGCAAAATACTAAAACAAGAACAAAAAAGAACAATTTCATATTCAAATATCAAAAGATAACAAAGAAAGGAAAAAAGTAAATAAAACCCAACCAAAAACCAAGCCAGAAAAAATAAGCTAGCAGCATTCTCTTGCTGCAGATTTAGCAGCACAGACCTACAGCCTGTGGCCGGCCATGGAAACATGGTAGCAGGCAATAACTCATTGTAAAAGCCTTTTCAAAGTTATTATGGCTGGACCTCTGTAGGGCATTGCAGGTCAAGCCCTCATCAAGACAAAAGTTGAGACATATTCTGAGGGCACTCTTTGCGGACCTACGGGTAGCACTTGATATTGTCACCCACGGCCAATCCTGCAATGTCTTGGCCACTATTGGATTCTTTCAGTCACCACACACTTGTGTACTTACTCGAGACTGAACACATCTGTGGGCAGCATCTGAGTTCCCAAGGACATCAAAAATGCCCCAGATGTCTTCTATAAGTCCTTCCTCAGGACTGGTCACTTCAGTCCAGGCTGTGAAACTGAAGAGTGTCCATTCCACTATCTCTACACTCCATGTTGTTGTGCCCCTCAGGGGCCACTAGATGCTGAATGTCAGGGTCTAATTGATTCTTGTCTAAAGTTTTCTGTATCTGAAACTCATTTTTGATGTTTCTTTTCTTCAGGAGTACTGACATCAACAGAGCTGTGGATTTGATTGAAGATGGATCACCTGGGAGTCAGCTGCTATTTGCCTCACTGGTGAATTCCTAAATATAATGGGGTGTTTTCATCTGAGGAGGCCTGGATCCAAGGGTGTAGGAGGCCAAGTGTTCAAGGCATCTGTAATTCCTTTGGCCGCCTCAGCTCTCTCAAGATCTGCTGTGTGAGAAGGAAAGGCAATCAGACCAAAAGTAGCCTGACTGGGCCACAGGCTAGAAAACAATCAGGGCCTATTTACACTGGAAGCCAAGGTCAAGAGTCCTCAGTCCCCCTTCCAATGCCATGTTTGATGGGATGGGATGCTTTGGTGGCTCACTTGCCTTTGAGACTTAGTGCTCCTGCTGCAATAGCTCTGTGGGCAGGAAGTTCTCATCCTGGGCTGTGGCCTGTTCCAACTCGGACTGGAGATTTTCTGACCTAAAGAAGGAAGGCAGTTAGTGAACAGGCGGGGTGGGGACCTGTTATGTTAACTTTTGAGCCCCAATGGGCACTGCATAGCTGGACATCCAACATGACCTTTAAGCTGAGGTCATTTCTTTGTGAGGTACAGGGTCAGAGTGCATCTGGCTGTGGATGTTTTTCTCAAATTTTATCATATACCATATGATAAAATTATATCATATTTTATACAGATGAACCGAGAATGACACTGTGCTGGGCAAGAAAATACAGCCCATTTCTTCAGTGGCCTAGACATATATAAAAAAATAACGGTGTAGCAATGTCTGAGTAACAGTTCAGTACACATCAGCATTGCCTTGATTAGATACCAGGTTAATGGGATCAACCTGAGAAACTGAATGTAGACCCTCTAGGGGAACCTATAAAATAAAAGAACTGAAAGTTCCAATTATTCCTATAGCACAGAAACCTGTCTGGGTTCAACTACTCAACCAGTAAATCTTCTTATAGCCAGAAAATGCTTTCACAGGAAATCAGTGCACCCTGAAGAGACCCTGTAAGGAGCAGGAGTGGGCTGCATGCAGATCTGCCCCAAAGTAGAAACTTTTCTCTAAAGGTGATGTTCTGGAAGGAAAATAAAGAGGCAGAAGTACACAACTAACCCTCCTCCTTCTAGGTTTAGGACTACCATAGAGAGATTTGTGGAGACACCTAGGAGACAAGATACTGAGAGCTCAGAAAGGAATAAAGGCATGGACAGTTTCCAGAAAAACAAAGGATCAAGCTTAGTGTTTCCTTACGAAGTTCTTGTTGAGTGGGCCAGCACAATAACCTGAGGTAGTCTTTCTAGGACCGTGACTGAGAGACGTGCAGATGGGGGAGAATCCTAAAACGGACAGAGATCCAGGAACTGGTGACCTACATAGTTCTAACTGCTCCTGCTAGCTTGGGTTCTTACCTCATCTCAGGGACATTGACATGATTGTGCAGCTTTTCTGGTAAGTCCCTTTGCTGGGTGACCAGCTCCTTCTGCTTTCCCAGGTTCTTCAGTCTGTCATCCAGGCTTTCTTGCTCCTGTTCATTAGAAGATTGCGTTCTCAGTGAAGGGTTGCTCACTTATACATACATACACACACACACACACACACACACACACACACACACACAACTCATGAGCAAACAAAGCACATGCACGCACATTGTAATGCAGTAATATGGTTAGTGTAGTAGTTAATGCTAATCAAAGGAGCAATTACCAGGAATTCTTTTGAGAAGAAGGTTAACCTTTGCTGGATGAGAGAACACAGTGGGCATGAGAGAGAGGCAGCACAGTCATTGAAGTGCCTATCCTGCAAACCTAATGCACGGACAGATGGTCCTCTGGGGTCCTGGCCTGATAGCCAACCCTGCTTGGGAAGTTCCCCAGGCTATGAAGTACAGAAAGGTTTTCCAGCACAGAACCACAGGATGGTGGTGGACCAGCCCACTGGTCTTATCCACTGCTTCCTAGTTGTCCCCAAGGTGAGCAACTTCCTCCAACAGGAGCTCCCTTTACCACAGGCTGTCTCAGTTCGAACACAAAACAATGAGCTCGGGAAACTAGAAAATATTCCCACCCAGTAATCAAAAAGTGCAAAACCTCCCTGTAAGGTGATTATGTCAGAGATTTGCTTCAGTAACAAAAGGCTCACTAAGTCAGGGTCATATGCCTTCATGATGAAGAAGAGACACAGAAGGGCTCAACCACATTGTACTTTTTCGCTCTTCGTATGATCGACATCTGGATAGTTTCTACCTTGAGGCTACTCTAAGGAATGCTTCTACAGTCCTGCTGTCCCCTAGCTTCTCTGTGGGCACCTACTTCCTGTTCTGGAATCACTGGGTAACCTGGGGACTGGAGTTTAACTATATGAAGAATTATGTGTGGTTTCTCAGTGCGCTACATCATTTTACACCTCCAGCACTCTCTGTGAGTCCTCGTTTCTCCCAACCCTCCATGAGCTGATTTTAACTCAACTGAGTGAACAATTTGAGTAAAAGCAGTTACTGAGTTCTACAGATATAGCACGTGGTGACTGATTGCTTTAGATGGTCACGAGCCTAAGTGGGGTGCACTGAGACAGCCCCATTCTCACACCACAGCCTGGCACCATACAGCATACACATACAGACATACACACACAGACATACACACACACAAAGACACACACTGATGAGCAGAAATGCATCACATAGCACTCAAAACACACACACACACACCTGAACCCAGAATGGCCAGGGAGATAACTTCTGCCTTTCATAACCTTTTTTTGCTGCAGGAGGAGGTGGTGGATCTTCCCTGCTGTTTTCAAGATTCTTAGACTCAGCCAGGTTTTGCTACCCTGCCCTGCACTTACTTTTCTTTCCGTCAACTTTATCCCTACTGAGACTCTCTGATCCCACAGGTTCCAAGTTGATCCATCCTAGTCTCTTCACTGAACCTACCCTGGAACATATAACCTTGACAGCTCAAATGAAAGAAAAAAACCTATGGTCAACAGTCAGGAGGTTTTGAACAGGTTACAGTGCACATAAAATAACTTCATCCCAAATATCATCAGAAGGAGGCTAGTGATGTCATCTGCAGTGTTTTTCAGGAATGCAGCTCTCTGTACAACTATGAGAAGGAATCTGTACTAAAACCATAACATAGTCAGCAGCACCATGTCAGCAAGGAGATGCACTGTGGGATTCCATGCTGCGGAGCCAGTGAAACCAATCAGACATTTCCAGTGATGTTAGCTCTGTGCAGTGAAGGAAAGAAGTCTTCTTTTCATTTTTAATATAGCTATATTGTTTGAAATTCCTTATTTATTGAAAAACACATTAAATTCCAAAACAATAAATATGTGTAAAATGGAGAGAGTGACCACATCCCTCTTCTTTCTGAACTACTGAAACTTATAACAATTAGAAGAGACCAGACAAGACAGCAGATCCACCTTGGAGAGCAGAGGAGATCCCAAGAGTGCTGATCATCCAGATTGAGCAAAACAGAAATTTTCATGTTCCCTGAAAGATCTAGCATCTAGCAGAGCAGGAGGTTTGCTTGTCAATCATTCAGTTTCTTTCAAGAAAATAACTCTCCAGAAAGAATTGTGAATGATCACAGAAATAAACAATTGGCTGGTACGTAAGTGGGAGTCTGGATGGGTGGGCGGATGGTTACAGGGCTGTGTCTCTGTTTATGGTTGGAGTGATGGACAGTGTGCTCCTGCTCCCTCAGCCTACCTGATGCTGCTCAGCACAAGGGGTCACAGATCTTCTCACGGAGCTCCTTCAAGAGCTTCTTCACCTCCGCATTGGATTCTTGCAGTGCAATCTGCTCCTCCCACATCTTTCTCTTCTTGACTCTCAACATATGTACATTATTTTCCAGCTCTGTCAAATCTCGTTGGACCAGGCTGTGAAGGAAACTGAACCACCGTCCAAAAACAGTGAGCCCCACCCAGCCTCTATTTGCCATCCCTACCTCCAACTACCACAAGCCCTGGAATGTCCCAAACCCCAAACAGCCCAAGACTGGAACTCACTGTAGCCAAGGCAGTATCATTCTGAATCAGGCCAAATACAGAGAGTAACCAAATTCCAGAATGATTCAAACTACTTCTAAAAACTCTGACACCAAAAGAAATTCTGTGCCCCTGAGAACAGGAAGCAATCACCACCTGTACTTAACCGTTCATGGTATTGGGCAAGCATCAGCAGGCAGAGGGCAAACATTCTCTGAAGGAGGGCAGAGATTCCAACTGGAGTAAACTTTGTCTGTGGGACCCATAGAAATCAGCTCTGTAAGCCACTGTCAGAGCCCCAGAGGCCCTGTGCTGCCAAACACCTGCTTCATGCTATAAACCACTTTTCTATGTAGAGGCTTCTATCTGGGACATTATTGATAGAGGTTCAGTGTGTCTTTTCACATTTAACAAAACTGTATCTAAGACACACAAGTCCAAGAGCCACAAGGCAGACTGCATGCTAAGAGGCAGACAGGCTAGAACCAGAGCCGTCCCTTTGGGTCAAAGACAAAGAAATCAGAATCAATCACTCCCAAGCTAAATCAGTCACTGACCTATAGGATTCGTTCTCCTCTCTCAGCCGCTTGCACTTGTCCAAGGCATCACTGATCTCCATGGGCCATTTCTGCAGGTCCAACATCACCTGCTTGTGCTCCTTTTTCAGCATCTCAAGTGAATTCAGCCTGTGGTAGGGCATGGCCCCAGGAGAAAAGAACCCCATGAACACAGGACTCAAGCATCATATTAAATCAGGTTGTGTCCTCGACTACCCCAGCAGAATGGATGCTACAGCCTGGAACCTATACACTGGGGCCTCCTGGTGCTTAGTAAACTTAACTATCCTGTTCCTAGAGCAGAAGAGTCAGGGTATCCAAGGGAGCTATGCAGGGTGATGAGCTATAGATTAGTTCTCTAAGAAGTTCCCAGGAGTCTGTGCTGCATATCTGGGTCTCCTGGAACCTATGATATGATGATATTTCTTTTGTTTCAGAACAGGAATTCTCATTCCTGGGCATCTCTTGCTACATAGAGGACCAGAGCATAAATCACTATTTCAAGGGAAGAGTCCCAACTTCAGGATGGCTTTAGAAACTCCACAGGGGATTTAAAAATTCTCCCAATTTAGGCATAGTGGACAAGAGGTGTGCTGCTCAAAGCTGGGCTTTCAACACGCAATCATCTGCTGGTGAAGTAGAAATATTCAATACAAACTCACAGGATCTAGCATGTCCCACAACCCAACACCCCTCAAAGCCTCTTTTAATGCATATAGATGGCTCAGCCATTACCTTCCCTATCCCCAGACTGTTATTCAGGTCACAGACTCTGCATTTCATTTGGAAGAAGCAGAACAACCCCATCCCACAGCTACCCCGGATTCGAGATCTGCCTCTTCAAGGCACTCAGCAAAATTAGTTTAGGCACCAATATACACCAAGGTTCAGCCTCCTGTGCCTCAGGAAAGCTTGAATTGACACTATTGGATCAAGATGTTCAACAGAGAACTGGTATACTGACTACCTGTTGTTCAAATCCTTGTAGTGACAATTGTCCAGTAATTCACCCAGCTCAATATGCTCATATGTCATACTCTGTAGCTGAATGGTGAGATCCTCCAATTCTTTCATCTGTTGCTCCTGCTCAGTGAAGGTGGGGAGTTTGGATGGTGCCTCTCCAGTAGTCTCTGCAGGTAGATAAAGACAAGTGAACTGTATAGTAGAATGGCAAAAGACTATTAGAGTCTATACTGAGTCCCAAGAAGAAACCCAGCTATAGGAAATTCTAGAAACCCAGTGAAGTCCCCAAAGAGCAGGGCACTTATCCTCAAACTGGTGTCCATGCACTATGTCTCTGTCCTAACTACCATGTCTAGACATGTGCCTTACTCCCTAATGCTGGAGAGCATAAGCTAGCCCAGCCTTGTAGATTTGGGTGACAATGTCAGCTCAGAATTGTTGTGATGCAGGTAACTCCTTTTGTCCCTAGAGCTTAGCAGCACCGAGTCCTGACTACATGTGTCCTGGACCAAAGCATCTGGATATGTGAGATTTTACATGACCAGGGGAGTTTCCCTCCCTTCTTATTAGTATCAGATTCCCACAGAAACTAAGGGATTCCACTATGATGAAGTGTAGCAACACCCTACCCTGAGACGGACACTCACTCCTTTGCTCCTGCTGGCCTTCCTTTCCCACTCTGAATGAGATTAAGTATCTCCCAGAAAAGCAGCTGCAGGTTTGTCAACTCAAACTAACCATCAGAAATGGTTTACTCTGGACATGCTCTTTGGGCACTCAGAGAAGCAGGATAAGCCCCTTCCTGAGTCCTAGCTCTGGAAAGCTCTAGGCCATCACAAGCAGAAAGCTCACCCTCCCCTTCCCTGAACTCACTGCGTCTTCCCCAGGACCATTTATTTCTCCATGTTTTCCTGTGAGAACTATGGTCATTTTCCTTCTTCCTCACTCTGGTCTCTCCGTGATCTCCACTCTCTCTTCTTAGAAGACTCCTCAACCTTGACAACATGGCTGTAGGTAAGTCTTACAGGAACTGAACGAATGTCCTGATGGCAGTTGGTGTTGCTACAACACAAGTGACATCACAGGATTCCAAGAGCTCTCCAGGATACAATAGAATTTCCAGAGAAGGACTGCTGATGTCACGGGCACAGCCTTTGCCTCCTTGCTAATAGGTTCTCCCTGAACTGACCAGAAGCTGAGGTTTCCTTTCCAGGATTCTCTCCTGCGACACAGGACCTCTTCCGTTCAATGCTAGTGATTTCTCTCTTAGTCATTAGAATCTTTTCATTACTTCACCCATGTGGAGTTGAATGATCACTTTATAACCACTGTCCAAGAACATCCTTTTTCCCTCCTGCCAAGAAATTAGGCCAGAATGATAAAGAAGATGAGAATTGAGTCTTCTGAAATGAACAAGTGTTGCAAGGAGCTGCTATACAGAGGAAAATCCCACATCAAACGAGGTCCTAGGGAAGGCTAAGATTAAGGGAATTTTGACCCTGAGGGACAAGAGATGAGTAGCTGCCCCTCCGCCACAGTACAACTACTTGCAAATGCACAGATGCAGCCATCATGCTGCGGCACCAAATGGGCTCTGCATTCTCCTGCATCATCAGAGCTGTGTGGGGAACTCAACTCTAAGGAGGGACCATGTTCAGAGTGAAACAGCAATTTTCTGGGACAGCACTTTTTACTTCAGACAAAAGTTCACACAAAATGTCATACATGGTCGGAGGACATTTTTTGATTTAATATTGATGGAGACAGTGATGGGTTGAGATGGAGTTAGCTTGGCTATGAGTTATTTTTGAGGTGATTGCATGGTTGCTTTTCATTACTAGTTTCATTTCTCAAGCAGTCAACTTTAGGTAGATTCCTTAAAATGCATTCTTCTTTCATTATAAACTCACAGTGCATCATTCCCTCTATTCACCATATGCAAAAGCCCAGCAGCTCTGCTGCGCCTGTGGCTCAGGATGCAGCACTCCTGCATTAGCTTTCCTCAGCCCACTTCCCTATGATGCAGTCTCATTTTAATCAATATTTGGAGCAAACTCTGATTGGAGCAGAATACTCCAGTTTCGAAAATGCACTCTAAAACTTTAAAACCATTACTCTTATACTTACTCTATTATTATGTTCCTGCTTCTTTCTAATGTTGTGATTTTACTTAAATGATTTTCTGAAGCACCCTAAGGGTTGGGCCCAACCTCCCCTAATATTTCAGTTCATTAGCTCCCTCTTCTCTTATCCCCACACAAGCCATCTCTGCTAACATCAGACTGTTCAGGATGGCTGTTTCACATCACTGTAAACTTTCCTTACAGAAACCCACTTTCAGGAACAAATTCTCATGAAGAGATTTGGAACAACCGAAAAAGATGACACGTTTCAGAGGACTGTCTGATTTGTTGGCACAGTGTTCACTCTCTTTTTTTTTTTTTTTTTTTGGTTTTTCGAGACAGGGTTTCTCTGTGGCTTTGGACCCTGTCCTGGAACTAGCTCTTGTAGACCAGGCTGGTCTCGAACTCACAGAGATCCGCCTGCCTCTGCCTCCTGAGTGCTGGGATTAAAGGCGTGCGCCACCATCGCCCGGCTCACTCTCTTAAATTATTGTTCTACAAAAACTTTTAAGAAACATGCTGTTTAGTGAACAGAAAAGAAATGACAGAACATTTCAGTCAATTGTAGATCTTTTAATTACCTAGAGACTTTTATTAGTTCTTTGAGGATGTCATACAATGTACTTTGATAATACTCAGTTCTCCACCAAATCCTTTCAGTTCCACCCCTTGTCCTTACTTTCTTTTTTATTATTACTTAAAAAATACCAATCCAAATTCCCACTCCCTCCCCTCCCCCAGTCTCCTTCCTCTCCTTTCACAGACCTTCCCCCCCCACCCCTACAACCCTAAGGGAGTGTCATGCACCCCGCCCTTTGGAAAGTCCAAGGCCCTCCCTACTACATCTAGGTTGAGCAAGATTTACATCCAAAGAGACTAGGTTCCCATGAAGCTGGTATATGCAGTAGAGACACATCCCAGTGTCACTAGCAGTGGCCCCTCAGCCTGCCCCAGCTGTCAACCCCCTTCAGAGGGGCTTGGTTGTTCCCATGCTCGTTAACTCCAAGTCCAGTTGGAGTTGGTGAGTTCCCATTAGCTCAAGCAAACTGTCTCAGTGGATGACCCCTTCATGGTCTTGAATTCCTTGTTCATACTCTCATGCCTTCCACTCTTCAACTGGATCTTGGGAGCTCAGTCCAGTGCTCCAAACAACTCTCAACAGAAGAATTTCAAATGGCCAAAAGATACTTAAGGACTTGTTCTTCTTCCTTAGCTATCAGGGAAATACAGATCAAAACAACTTTGAGATACCATCTTACACCTATCAGAATGGCTAAGATCAAAAACACTAATGACGGCTTATACTGGAGAGGTTGTGGAGCAAGGGGAACACTCATCCATTTCTGGTGGGAATGCAATCATTTTGGAATTCAGTGTGGCGGTTTCTCAGAACCCTTGGGAATACGCCCAAAAGATGCTCAATCATACTACAAGAGCATATCTATATAGGTTCATATTCATTCTTCTGTATGTGGCCATCCAGGTTTTCTAGCACCATTTGTTGAAGGTGCTATCTTTTGTACAGTGTGCACTTTGGTCATCTTCTTCAATTACCAGATGACTGTAGTTGTGTGTACTCTTGTTTGTTCCATTGATCTACCCGTCTGCCATGAAGATTTTTATTATTGTAGAGCTATAATAAAGTTCTAAATCAAGTATGGTAATTTTTGCAACATTGTTCTTTTTTCAGAATTATTTTGGTTATCATGAGCTTTTAGTGGTTTTATGTCAATTTTAAGATTTGTTTACTTCTGTAAAGAATGTCATGGAATTACTGATGGATTAGCATTGAATCTGTAAGTAATCTTTGATAGAATAGTCATTTCACAGTATTGTTTGTAATAACTGATTATTATAGGAGGTCTTTGCAATTTCTAGTGTCTTAATCAATCTCTTTCTAAAGAGTTCTACTATAGAAGTCTTTTACCTCCTTGACTAGTTATTCCATGTTTTTTATGTTTATAAGCCTATTATGAATGGGCATTTTAATCATCTCTTTCTCAGCATTTTTGCTGTTGGTGTATTAAAAGGTTTTTTCAAGTTAATTTTGTCACTCTGCTAAAATTATTGATCATTTCTAGGTGCTTTTTATAGCACTTTTGAGAACAACAAATAGGTATAAATAAATTGGCTTCTTTTACTATTTGTATCCATTTGGTTTTCTTCTCTTGTCTTATTGCACTAACTAGTGCTTCAAGCACAATAATGAGAATGAGTGGGGGCAGTAGGCATGCCTGTCTTAACCTGATTTTAAAGAATTATTTTAAACTTTTCTCTATTTAGAATGCAGTTGGTCAAAGAAATTATATATACCTGTTATTTTATTAATACATGTTTCTTCATACTGTCTCAGGATTTTATCATGAAGGTTTAATAGATTTTGTCAAAGAATTTTCCCATCTATTGATAGGTCATGTGATTTTTGTCTTTAAGTACTGTTATGTGCTTTATTATATATGTGACCTTATGTATCATGTCTGCATGTCTGGGGTAAAGTCAATTTGATCTTTGTGTATGATCTTTTGACACATTCCTTTATTTGCCTTACAAGTATTTATTGAGGATTTTTTTCATGTATGTTCATAAGGAATATTGGCCTATAATTTTATGTCCTTTTAAAAATTTCCCCTACTTTTGTTATTAGAGTAATGCTTACTTCATAGAAAGAGTTTGACAATGTCTCTTTTCTTTCTATTTGCTGAGTAATTTGAGAAGTTTTGATTATAGGTCTTCATTGACAATCTGTTAGAATTCTGTAATGAATCCATATGGGTCTGATTTTTTTTTGGTGGAGGACCCTTAATCACTGTTTCAAATTCCTTATTTATTTTTGGTCTGTTTAAGTTTCTATCTTTATTATTTAACATTGGTTGTTTGTATGAATCTATGAATTTGTCAATTTCCTTTGCATTTTCCATGTTTGTGGAGTAGACGTTTTTAAAATATTTCCTTACAACATTCTGAATTTCTCTAGTGCCTATCTCTTATTGTGTTAATTTGTGTTCCCTCTCTGTATTTTGCTTAATTGGGCCAAAGTTTTGTCACTCTGCAAGGACTAACACTTAAATTTGTTGATTGTTTGTATATATTTTCTTTATTTCTATTTAAATAATTTCTGCTCTGGTTTTTAAATTTTTGTCCCATATACTGGAGTGGGGTTTCATTTGTTTTTGTTTTCCAAAATTTTGAGTTGTATTATTAAATAGTTTATTTGTATTTTTTCAGATTTCTTTTATAAATGTAGGTACTTAGAATGAAGAGTACCTCTTCTATGCCTGCTTTTAATGTGTACCAGAGGGAGATAAGGGTTATTTCCCTGTGTGTGTGTTTGTTTGTGTGTTGTGTTGTCATTTTCATTTCATTCCATGAAATTTTTCTCTCGATTCTTTTTCTTTAACCCATTCACCATTCAGTAACATGTTCCTTAATTTTCAGGAACTTGTATATCTATTATTTGTTTACTAGTGGTTTTATATTTTAATCAGAAATGGTGCCCAGAATAATTACAGTTTTTCTGAATTTGTTAAGATTTGTCTTGTGTCCCAAATATGACTATTCTAGAGAAGCTCTTATGTACTCCTGAGTTCTTTGCTATTTGGGTGGAATATTCTTTAGATACTTGCTAGGTTTCTTTGGTATAGGATATCATTCAATTATGATGTTTATCTGTTTATCTTTTGTTCAGATGATCTGTATATTTGAGAATGTCAGTGTATTGAAATCAGCTACTATAAATTGATCGTTATTAGTTAAATCCAATATTGAATCTTCTATGAAATAGTTCACACCTATTGTCGGAAAGCCACTTGCTTATTCCAGCTGCTCAGACCCAAAATAACCACACAGAAACTTTTTTTAATTAAATCACTGCTTGGCCTATTAGCTCCAGCTTCTTACTGGCTAGCTCTTACATCTTAATTTAAACCATTTTTATTAATCTGTGTATCAACACGAGGCTGTGGATTACTGGGTAAATTTCTGACATCTGTCCCCAGCAGGGATACATGACTTCTCCCTAACTCCACCTTTTCTCCCAGCATTGAGTTTTGTTTTCTCTGCCTACCTCTACTCTACCCTATCACACATGACAAGCCAGATATTTTATTCATTAACACATGGACAGAAGGGCCCCCCACACCACACATTAATCTACTCTTCTTCTGTTTCTGTTTAGGAAATATCTCCCTTCAGTATCTCCCTTCAGTATCAACAAAACATGGTATATCAAGATACAGTAAGATTAAGCACCCCCATGTATAAAGGCTTGTCAAAGAGACCCAGTATGAGGAGTGGGGCTGCAAAATCAGTAAAAGAGTCTGATATAGCTACTGTTCCCAGAAGAGGATCAAGCTACATGACTCCAACATTTATGCAGAGTGCTTAGTTCTGTCCCATGCAGGCTCCCTGGTAGTTCATTCAGTCTCTATGGACCCCTATGAACCCAGGTTAGTTGATTCCATGAGTTTTCTTTTTTTTAATTAATTTTTAATAAATAACTAATCATATGTATTTTCTTTTTTTTTGCTTTATAAATAATACCATTCAAAATTTCTATCTCCTCTCCTCCTCCCATTTCCCTCCCATTCCCCCACTCACCCTCCCCTCTCCCCCTGCAGTCCTAAGATAGGCCAGGGTACTCTGCCCTTTGGGAAGTCTAAGACCCTCTCCACTTCATCCAGGCCTAGGAAGGCATGCATCCAAACAGACTAGGATCCCAAAAAGCCAGTACATGGAGGAGAATTAAATCCCAGTGCCATTATCATTGGCTTCTCAGTCAGCCCCATTGTCAGCAACATTCAGAGTCCGGTTTGATCACATGCTCCTTCAGTCCCAGTCCAGCTGGCCTTGGTGAGCTCCCCTTAGATCAGTCACACCGTCTCAGTGAGTGGACGAAACCCTGGCGGTCCTGACTTCCTTGCTCATCTTCTCCCTCTTTCTGCTATTCAACTGGACCTTGGGAGCTCAGTCCAGTGCTTCCATGTGAGTCTCTGTCTCTATCTCCATCCATCACCAGACGAAGGTTCTATGGTGATATTCAAGATATTCATCAGTGTGGCTATGGGACAAGGCCAGTTCAGGCACCCTCTCCTATACTGCTCAAGGACCAAGCTGGGATATCTCCTTGGACACTTGGGAACCCCTCTAGAGCCAACCCTAAAATGGTTCCCTTAATTAAGATATCTTCTTCCTTGCTCCCACCTCCTCCCTTCCTCCATCTCAACCATCCCACTCCCCCAAGCTCTCCCCATCCTCCCCTTCTCCCTTCACCTCCCTTCCCCCACCCTATGCTCCCAACTTTTTTGTCTGCTTCCAATTTCCAAGAGGATCTATATATGTTTTTCTTTGGGTTCACCTTATTATTTAGCATCTCTAGGATCGCGAACTAAAGGCTCAATGTCCTTTGTTTATGGCTAGAATCCATTAATGAGTGAGTACATACCATATTCATCTTTTTGGGGGCTGGGTTACCTCACTCAGGATAGTGTTTTCTATTTCCATCCATTTGCATACAAAATTCAAGATGTCATTGTTTTTCATCCCTGAGTAGAACTCTAATATGTATATGTGCCACACTTTCCTTATTCATTCTTCCATTGAGGGGCACCTAGGTTGTTTCCAGGTTCTGGCTATTACAAACAGTGCTACTATGAACATAGTTGAACAAATGCTTTTGTAGTATCATTGGGTATCTCTTGGGTATATTCCAAAGAGTGGAATTGCTGGATCCTGAGGTAGGTTGACTCCCAGTTTCCTGAGAAACCACCACACAGAATTCCAAAGTGATAGCACAAGTTTGCATTCCCACCAGCAATGGATGAGTGTTCCTCTTACTCCACATAGCATAGGCTATCATTGGTGTTTTTGAATTTAGGCATTCTGACAGGTGTAAGATGGTATTTCAAAGTTGTTTTGATTTGATTTGCATTTCCCAGATTGCTTAGGAAGTTGAACATGCAGTAGTGTACCCAAACTTTTGAGCATAAGCAAAGGACTACTGTAGTTGGGTCATTGGGTAGATGGATTTTTACCTTTTTGAGAATTCTCCACACAGATTTTCATAATGGCTGTCACAGTTCACAATCCCACCAACAGTGAATGAGGGTCTCTTTTGCCCTGCACCCCTGTCTGGCATTTGTTGTCTGCTGTTTTCTTGATCTTTTCCATTCTTATTGAATAATAAAAAATATCACAAAATTGTCTTGATTTGTATTTTTCTAATTGCTATATTTAATGAACATTTTTAGCCACTTAAAAATCTTCTGAAAACTGTCATTTAGGTCCCATGCCCATTTCTAAATGGGTCTTTTTTTTAAACTTTTTTATTTTGAAGATTTTTGGATGTTCTGCATATTAAATCTCTGTTAGAAGTATAACTGACAAAGATTCTTTCCCATTCTGTGGCTTCCTCTTTACATGATAGATTTCTTTTCATCATGCAGAAGCTTTTTGTTTCATGAAGTCCCACTTGTCCATTGTTGACCTCGGTTCTTAGACAATGGTATTCTCTATTTTTTCTGCTAAGAGTTTCTGAGTTTTGGGTTTCAGGTTTAATACTTTGATCTACTTGTATCTAGATTTTGTGTAAGATGATAGATACAAGCCGGGCGGTGGTGGTGCACGCCTTTAATCCCAGCACTCGGGAGGCAGAGGCAGGCGATCTCTGTGAGTTCGAGACCAGCCTGGTCTACAAGAGCTAGTTCCAGGACAGGCTCCAAAACCACAGAGAAACCCTGTCTTGAAAAACCAAAAAAAAAAAAAAAATGATAGATACAGATCTAATTTCATTTTTCTGCATGTGGATATCCATTTTATCCAATATCATTTTTTGAGGATGTTTTCTTTTGTTTTCCAGGTGTTGTAAATAGGAGCGGAGGGGCTGCGTCCCCAGCATCCCGGCCACCTGCTAGCTCATGCCTGAAATAACAACACACAAACTGTATTCATTTAAGCACTGCTTGGCCCATTTCTATCTAGACTCTTCTAGGCCAACTCTCGCACCTGGACTAGCCCATTTCTAATAATGTATGTAAGCACCTCAAGGTGCACTTACCGGGAAGATTCTAGCCTACGTCCATCCTGGGTCAGAGCTTCATCACGTGTGCCTTGCTCTGAGAGGAGCTGCGTGAAGTCTGAGCTCACTTCCTCTTCCTCCCAGCATTTTGTTCTGTTTACTCCACCCACCTATGTTCTAACCAATCAGGGCCAAGCAGTTTATTTATTGCTTAACCAATGAAATCAACAGATTGATATATGACACTCCCACATTATCCAGGTTATGTGTTTGATGTTGTGCTTGTTGACTATTAAGTGACTGAAGTTACATGTGCTTATGTTTGGGTCTTTGGTCTTGTTTCATTGGCCTGCATGTCTGTTTTGTGCCAATACCGTATTGTATTTATTACTGTGGGTTTTTTTTTTTGTTTTTGTTTTTAGAGACAGGGTTTCTCTGCAGCTTTCGAGCCTGTCCTGGAACTAGCTCTTGTAGACCAGGCTGCCCTCAAACTCACAGAGATCCCCTGCCTCTGCCTCCCGAGTGCTGGGATTAAAGGCATGCGCCACCACCGCCCACTTTACTGTGGTTTTTAAATACACTTTAAGATCTGCAATTGTAGTACCTCCAGCATAGTTCTTTCTATTCAGAATTGTTTTTTAGGTACACTTGGTGTTCTGTGGTTCCATATAAATTTTTGGATTTTTTTTCTCTTTTTCTAAAGAACCAGATGAGGATTTTGATTAAGACTGCATTGAATCTGTAAATAGTTTGGTAGAATGATCATTTCAACAATGATAATTATACATGATTATACAAGAGCATGTGATATCTTTCTACTTTCTAGAGATTTTTTTTTCTGTCTTTCTTCCAAGGTTTAAAGTTTTGAGCATAGAGATCTTTCACTTTCTTGGTTGGGTTTATTCCTAGATATTTTTTTAAAAATACTATGAACAGGAATGAGTCCAATATCTTCTTTTATGCCTGTTTGTTGTCGGTGAATAGAACAGCTTTGATTTGTACAAGCTGATTCTGCATCCTGCCACATTGTTTAATTGTTTTTTATCATTACTAGAAGTTTTCTCATCTCTAATACACAGTGTCATATTATCTGCATATAAGGATATCGGCTTTCCTTATTTTTATCTTTTTAATTACCTTCTCTTACCTTTTTGTTCCCGATAGTACATGAGCACAGCATTAAAAAGGAATAGAGATAGTACATATCTGTGTATTACTCTTGACTTTGGTAATATTGCTTCAAGCTTTTTTAAAATTTAGTATTATGGCGCACCTATGGGTTTCTTGTATATAGCTTTTATTATGCTTAGGTATGTTCCCTCTAGACCTATGTCCTCTATGATATTTATCATGAAGTTATGCTGGATTTTAGCAATGACCTTTTCTGCAACCATGTAAATTTTGTCTTTAAGTTTATTTATGTGATTTGTTATATTTATTTATTGACTTTCATATGACAAACCATCCCTACATACATGGATAAAGTCTAATTTGTCATGGGATATATTCTTTCCGCTGTGTGTCTTTATTCTGTTTGCAATATTTTTATTGAGTATTTTTTTTTACTTCTTTCTTGATTTTTTCTTAAACTCATTCACTGCTTTTAAGTTTTATTGTACTTTGATCAGATAGGCTACAAGGAGTGATTGAACTCTTTTATATTTACAAATATTTGTTTAACCAGAGACTGCTCACTCATTTCCTAGCCACACAGACCAGAATAATTACACAGAAACTTTATTAATTAAAATCCTGTTGGACCTATTTGCTCAGGCTTCTTATTTTTTGTTCTTATTTTGTATCTGAGGTTGTGAAGTATTTTAGAAAAGCTGCTGAGTAGAATGTGTATTCTTTGGAGTTTCAATAGAATATCCTATAGATATCTTTTAAGTCCATATGATGTATGATGTCAATTACTTCTGGTATTTCTCTGTTTATTCTTTGTTCAGATTACCTGTTTATGTGAGAGAATGGAATATTGAAGTAAAACATTAATTATTAATGGATAGATATTAATCTGTGTCTTTAAATCCAATATTAGATTTAATAAGAAATTGGGTGCCCCTAAGTTTGGTAAACAATGCTTAGGATATTACTGTCTTCTTGATTAAATGTTCCCTTTACTAAAATGAAGCATCTCTATCCCTTTAGTTGAAAGTCAATTTTTTTGGTTATTAGGATAGTGATGTCTAGTTGCTTTGTATTCCCATTTTCTTGAAGCACTACCCTCTATCATATTCCTCTAAGATGGTTCCTATCTTTGAAATAGAAAAGTGTCTATTAAAGGAAGTATTTAGGGAGATTTTGTTTCTTGACCTATTTCTCAGTCTGTTTCTTTTAATTGGAGATTTAAGACTGTTGCTCTTCATGTTGTTGAAGAGTATATTAGCTGTGGTCAATGGGGTGTTGTTGTTTGTGTCCTCAGTAGTATTTTAGGTATTTTATGTTTTTATACTTAGCACTTTTATATTCCTTCTCTCAATCTCTCTGCTATCCTTATTTCTAATAAGTTTGATATATTGGTTTTTCTATTTTTCTTAGGTCTGGTTTGTTGCATATAAAATTGTTCTAGGCTGTTAATGTCATGAAGTATTTTTCAATCATCACATTTGAGTGGATGCATCTTTCTGGAATTTGAGGAAATTTTCTGCTGTAACACTATTGAGCATATGTCCTATGCCATCAACTTGGAGTTCCTTTTCTTTTTCTATGTTTATAATTGGTGTATGTAGTCTTTTTATGGTGTCTCAAAGTTTCCTAATATTAATTTTATATGACTTTGATTATTGGTGCACTTTCTCTATTTTCACATCCTGATATTTTATCCTTTACTTCATTCTACTTGTAAGGTTTTTGCCTTACTTTGCTAAATGTGTTGTTGATCTTCATTTCAGCTTAAGATTTGTTCAGTATTTTATTTCTCTATTAAATAAAGTTCTCCAATCATGATTTCTCTTAGTTATTTTCTCAGCTTTTTAATTTTGTTTTCTTAAACTTCCCTCTGCTGTCTAGATCCTGCTTCTTCAAATATCATTATCCTTGCTAAAGTCCTCTAATTAGATCATCATATTTATGATGATTCTTTTAAATTCCATGTTCTAGGATTAATCTAGGTAAATCTCATTGGAAAACATTTTCATAGAATTTGTGGGTTTTGTCGGGGTGGAATTATCTTGGCCTTTCATGATGCTTGTGTGTTTGTGATATGATCTAGGCTTGTAGACTTCTTTCATTGTGCCTGAATTGTAGCCTGCCTCTGTCGAGTAGAATTTTGTTTCTGTTTTTGCTGTTGTTCAAGCTTGGTTGATTTTAGATCAGGTGTGAAGAGTTGGTAGGTCAGTAGGTAGTTGGTAGGTCAGTTCTCCAGTTAGATATATTCATTAGTGATGGCAGGTGGTAGTGATTCTAATTCAGAGGTTATCAACAAATGTGGTGATATGGCTCAGATCTATGTCTGTGTGTTGATGAAAAAGCTGTTTAAGCCCAGCTATGCCTGGGACTGTGGGGCTGACACACTGAGGTTCTGGGACACTTACAAGTCTGGGTTGGTATGATGACTGCAGGATCCGAAATATGCCGTCTGAAGTGTGGGGAGATGTGAGCAGATGGATTCTGGGCTCTCAACTGGCTGGGCTGGTGGACAAGAGGTGTAACCACAGGTGGTAGGCCTGGGAACATGCAAACTGAGTGGATAGTGGGGATCTGGAACACTCATTCACCTGGTTCGGTTGGTTCACAGGTTATGTGACCCAGCTAGGTATGAAAATGTGATACTCACGTGGGTGAATAGGGATCCAGTGCACTCACCTGGCTGAGCAGGTGCACAGTCTGTGAGCACAGCTAGGTTGGAATTGTAGGGACGCAGTTGTGGGCTGAGTTCAAAATCTTTCCTAGACTAAGAGAAAAAAAAAACCCCAGTGGGGCTGATCTATTGGGAGCTCACCAAGGCCAGCTGCGACTGAAAAAGCATGGGATAAAACCGGACTCTCTGAACATGGCAGACAGTGAGGGCTGATGAGAAGCCAAGGACAATGGCACGGGGTTTTGATCCTACTTCATGTTCTGGCTTTGTGGGAGCCTAGCCAGTTTGGATGTTCACCTTCCTAGACATGATCGGATCGGGGAGGACCTTGGACTTTCCACAGGGCAGGGAACCCTGACTGCTCTTTGGACTGGAGAGGGAGGGGGAGAGGAGTGGGGGGAGGAAGAGAAGGGCGGGAGGAGGGGGAGGGAAATGGGAGGCTGGGAGGAGGCAGACACTTTTTTTTTCTTTTTCTCAATAAAAAATTAAAAAAAAAAACCCACTAGATTTCTGCAGTTAGAAATCTGACCACACGGTGACAGTGTTCCTCAGCTGATGCACAGAGAGGCCACCTTAGTGAATTTCAGATGAACAGGCCTTTTTTATTGGCTGAGCAAATAACTCAGCATGTGTGGTTATAACAACAAGGGTCAAACGGAACCTGCTAGAAGCTGCTGGATAAAGACCGAGCACGTACAATAGATCTGCATAGGAGGCACAATGAAGGCAGCAGTTCATATTTTATTCGTTCTTTTCTGCCTTTGGATGAACTGTGAGTGGAGGACTGTTAGAATGTTAGTGGGAGGACCTTAAATATCCATAAGAACGGCTTTATTCATGTTTTATCTTCTTGCCATAGGAAAAAAACAAGGAAGCATAATAACCTAACAACTTTTCTCCTTTCTCTCCATCTTTCTGTGTAGGGGGAAGCCAAGGTGAGAAGGTGGAGCAGCATCCTTCCACCATGAGTGTCCAGGAGGGAGACAGCGCTGTCATCAACTGCACATACACAGACAGTGCCTCAGTCTACTTCCCTTGGTATAAACAAGAGCCTGGGAAGCAGCCTCAGTTCATCACTGACATCCGTTCAAATGTGGAAAGGAAGCAGAGCCAGAGACTCACCCTTCTATTGAATAAGATAGTCAAACACCTTTCCTTGCACATCACAGCCGCTCAGCCTGGAGACTCAGCCATCTACTACTGTGCAGCAGATACACACTGCTCCCCAGACACCTGCAGCCTGTCTTCAAACCTTCAACCAGGGCTGGGGTGACACTCTTGGTGCTGTGCCAGACATTTCATGACAACACTTGTCACATTGTTTGTTTGAGAGCAGAAACTAACTTATAGATTTTAAAAGCACGTATGATAAAACCCAAGATGACCGAGGAAGTCTTGATTGATGCTTAATGGTTATTTTAAAACGCATATCTATTATATATATTAAATGTGTACTGTGTACGATGATATCTTGGTTTAAGTAAACAGAGGGAAATGAATAGTTAGGTGAGTAGGTGCACAGAGCAATGTCTGAAGTAAAGTGTAAACCTTCACCTTCTTTCTGTGTGAGCGGATTCTAGTATGTCCCTGTGCTCAGCAATCTAAAAGCTCTGTGTAACAGATTCTTACAGGAATTGATGATGGTCTGTTTCAAAATCATGTGTTAAATGACCAACCTGACAAGCAAGGCAGATCCAGTTCTGCAATAGTGACCTGATGGTTTGCTGGAGTAACCAACTACTTTCTCATTGGAGTTGACACCTGCTTTGTAGGAGGAGGTACATATGCAGTATGTCAATCTGTCCAGAAGTCTAAGGCTGTGAAATTATAAAAATAAGAGAGAAAATGCTGCTATAATAGATAAATATACATCTTATATGGGGAAACAGTACGAGCAACACATTCTGAAACAACTACAGAAGTTGTAAGTGAGGGGAATTCTGATGGACTCAACATCTGTTACCTTGAACTGTAAGAGACAAAGGTTCTGAGCCAAAGGCTGGCATTTACAGATTATATTTATATGTTAAAAACAATTAGAAAACAGATGTAGATAAAGCTGAGAAAGAATAGCTTTGTGACTATATATTAACTTGAGAAACCAAACACCCAAATTAGGAAAAGTACGAAGAAGAATCACCCATAATTCTATTGCCCATGTTTAGCATGTTATTTAAACTTACACTGTATTACCAATTAACAAACTATCCCTTGTAGTACTGCATAAAAACTTTTAAAAAATAGGAGTAATAATAGTAACTGCCTCATTATATTGTTGTGAGGATAAAATTATCACTTTGAATAGTACTTGACACATAATGACACACAGGAGAAATTCAAAGTTACCAATTATTCTCTCAGTATAAATTAGATTTTAGTGTTTATGCTTTTTCCATCATCACAACATCTATTCTTTGCCCAGCATTAATATTTTTATATAACTGAATGCTACATGATATGCTTTAAGCTATAATTCATAAAAAGTTTTTAATAAATTCTTTAAAATTATTATTTGTAAATATAAATTTCTGTATAAGATGTTTAGATTTTATTTCTAAAATTGTTATATATAATACTGCAACAAATATTTAGTGCAGTGTTCTGATTGTTTCCTTAGGGTATATACCTACTGGTGGAACTAATAAAAATTTCTTTGAATTATATAAAAAATACAATAGCATTTTGAAAAATAAATTTTGTCAATGAGGAAATATTACTAAGACAAATTAAAAGCTAAAAGGAGCTCCCAAAAAAAAACATGGCAGTCATGAAGAAAAACTCAGAAGTGGAAGATTTGACACTTGGGAGAAGGAGTTTTTCTGAAGACACTTGTGTGAGCTGGCTGTTTGCTCTCTTCAGGTCTGCAAGGAAGAGTCCCTGATATCTCCCCAGTTCCAAATGATAGTTAACATTGCATTTCCTAACAACAAGCACCATTGGTCACAATGATATTTACAGAAAAGAACTAAGGAAAAGGTCGTAGCTTACATTTAATGTAGAGCATGGCACAACATGTGAATTCTACACGCCAGTCAAAATTGCTTCCTTAGTTATGGCTGTCCTGTACCTTCAAACATTGTTTTAAGGCCATACTAATTTCTAACAAAGTTGACTTCAAACTAAAATCAATCAGAAGAGATGGAGAGGGACATTTTCTACTCATAAAAGGAACAATTCATCAGGATGAAGTCTCAATCCTGAATATCTATGCCCCTAATATAAAAGCACCCACTTATGTAAAAGAAATATTACTAAAACTCAAGGCAGTCATCAAACCACACACACTAATAGTAGGAGACTTCAACACTCCTCTCTCACCAATGGACAGGTCAATCAGACAGAAACCTAACAGGGAAATAAGAGAATTAATGGAGGTAATGAATCAAATGGACTTAACAGACATCTATAGAACATTCCACCCAAATAGGAAAGAATATACCTTCTTCTCTGCAGCTCATGGAACCTTCTCGAAAATTGACCACATACTCGGTAACAAAGCAAACTTCCACAGTTTCAAAGAAATATTAGTAACCACCTGTGTCTTATCAGATCACCATGCATTAAAGTTAGAATTCAACAACAATGCTACCCCCAGAAAGCCTACAAACTCATGGAAACTGAATAGTCAATACTGAACCACACCTGGGTCAAGGAAGAACTTACGAAAGAAATTAAAGTCTTCCTTGAAATTAATGAAAATAAAGAGAAAACATACTCAAACCTATGGGACACTATGAAAGCAGTGCTAAGAGGAAAGTTCATAGCACTAAGTGCCCATTTAAAGAAACCAGAGAAAGCACACATTGGAGACTTAACAGCCTACATGAAAGCTCTAGAAAAAAAGAAGCAGACTCACCTAGGAGGAGTAGAAGACTGGAAATAATAAAACTGAGGGCTGAAATCAATAAAATAGAAACACAGAAAACAATCCAAAGAATCAATGAAACAAAAAGCTGGTTCTTGGAGAAAATCAACAAGATTGATAAACGCCTATCCAAGCTAATCAAATGGCAGAGAGAGAATACGCAAATTAATAAGATCGGAAATAAAAAGGGGGACATAACCACAGACACAGAGGAAATTAAGAGAATCATTAGATCTTACTACAAAGGTCTGTATGCCACAAAATTGGAAAATGTAAAAGAAATGGACACTTTTATAGATAAGTACCATATACCAAAGTTAAACCAGGACCAGGTGAACAATCTAAATAGACCTGTTAGTCGCGAAGAATTAGAAGCTGTTATCAAAACCCTCCCTACCAAAAAAAGCCCAGGACCAGATAGTTTCAATGCAGAATTCTAACAGAACTTCCAAGAAGACCTAATACCTATACTCCTTAATGTATTTCACAATATAGAAACAGAAGAGTCATTGCCAAATTCCTTTTATGAAGCTACCGTTACCCTGATTCCAAAACCACACAATGACTCAACAAAGAAAGAGAATTAAAGGCCAACCTCACTCATGAACATCGACGCAAAAATTCTCAATAAAATACTGGCAAACCGAATCCAAGAACACATTAGAAAAATTACCCATTATGATCAAGTAGGCTTCATCCCAGAGATGCAGGGCCGGTTCAACACATGAAAATCTATCAATGTAATCCATCATATAAATAAACTGAAAGAAAAAAAAAATATGATCATTTCATTAGATGCTGAAAAAGCATTCGACAAAATTCAACACCCCTTTATGATAAAGGTCTTGGAGAGATTAGGGATAGAAGGGTCATACCTAAATATAATAAAATCTATTTACAGCAAGCCAACAGCTAACATCAAATTAAATGGAAAGAAACTCAAAGCCATCCCACTAAAATCAGGAACACGACAAGGATGTCCACTCTCTCCATACCTCTTCAATATAGTGCTTGAAGTTCTAGCAATAGCAATAAGACAACATAAGGGGATCAAGGGGATTCGAATTGGAAAGGAAGAAGTTAAACTTTCATTATTTGCAGATGATACGATAGTATACATAAGCGACCCCAAAAACTCCACCAAAGAACTCCTACAGCTGATAAACACCTTTAGTAACGTGGCAGAATACAAGATCAACTCCAAAAAAATCAGTTGCCCTCCTATACACAAAGAATAAAGAAGCAGAGAGGGAAATCAGAAAAGTATAACCTTTCACAATAGCCACAAATAACAAAATATCTTGGGGTAACTCTAACCAAGGAAGTGAAAGATCTACTTGACAGGAACTTTAAGTCTTTGAAGAAAGAAATTGAAGAGGATACCAGAAAATGGAAGGATCTCCCTTGCTCTTGGATTGGGAGGATCAACATAGTAAAAATGGCAATCCTACCAAAGGCAATTTATAAATTCAATGCAACCCCCATCAAGGTCCCATCAAAATTCTTCACAGATCTTGAGAAGACAATAATCAACTTTATATGGAAAAACAAAAACCCCAGGATAGCCAAAACAAACTTATACAATAAAGGAACTTCTGGAGGCATTACCATACCTGACTTCAAACTCTATTACAGAGCTACAGTATTGAAAACAGCTTGGTATTGGCATAAAAACAGAGAAATTGACCAATGGAATCGAATAGAAGACCCGAATTTTAACCCTCAGTCATATGAATACCTGATTTTCGATAAAGGAGCTAAAGGTTTACAATGGAAGAAAGAAAGCATCTTCAACAAGTGGTGCTGGCACAACTGGATGTCAACCTGTAGAAGAATGAAAATAGATCCATATCTATCACCATGCACAAAACTCAATTCTAAATGGATCAAAGACCTCATTATCAATCTAAACACACTGAGCCTAATAGATGAGAAAGTGGGAAGTACTCTGCAACAGATGGGCACAGGAGATCGCTTCCTATGTATAACCCCAGCAGCACAGTCATTAAGAGCAACATTGAATAAGCAGGACCTCCTGAAACTGAGAAGCTTCTGTGAAGCAAAGGACACTGTCACTAAGACAAAAAGGCAACTTACTGACTGGGAGAAGATCTTCACCAACTCCGCAACAGACAAAGGTCTGATCTCCAAAATATATAAAGAACTCAAGAAACTAGACTTTAAAATGCTAATTAACAGAATTAAAAAAATGGGGCACTGAACTTAACAGAGAATTCTCAGCAGACGAAGTTCAAATGGCCTCAACCAAGTGGGTGGGTAACTTAAAAACTACTGGCTGTAGGAATTCCTACAGCAATAACCCAGATCCAGAAAGACAAATATAATATGTACTCACTCAATCTTGTCTTTTATGCATAAAACAAAGAAAAAACAGCTTACAATTCACAATCCCAGAGAACCTAGACAACAAAGAGGTCCTTAAAAGAGATATATGTGGATCCAATCTACATGGGAAATAGAAAAAGACAATAATTTCTGAGTAAATTGCGAGCATGGGGATCATGGGAGAGGGAAGAAGGGGAGGGAGAAAGGAGGTGAGTGAAGAATATATATATATATATATATATATATCAATAAAAACAATTAAAAAATAAATAAAAGTATTTGAAGGCTGTACACCCAAGAAGAGAATCCAACTACTTTAATTTTGCTAAGTAAACATAGAATTAAGCCAATTTTTAAATTTTTATCCTTATACCCATACATCCTTGATCAGAGAAGCTTCTTGTTCTAAAAGACAATAATTAACACAGATTCTCACTACTTGTCCAAGGCAAAAGAATAATTGATTGTGGTGTGGTCAGCTTCAAATATTGGCATAGAAAGATGGAAACTTGAAAAACCAGAAGTCTGAGAAGATTGCTATAAAATAGTTTTGTTTGAATATGACAGAATTCTTATACTGATGAACTCAACAACTGTAGTTGCCTACACAGGATTAAGCCAATCAACATTCCAGGATGAGTGGAAGAGCTTTGACCTGGCACCATTGGTAGCTGGGAGATATAGGCCATGAATAATTCAGGAGAAGACAAAATCAGTTGTCTCCAGGAATGTATGTCATAATAGGTTGTCTCTGGTCCAGTGGATTGATCTATGCTCATGTGCATAATGGCACTTATAATTGGATCCAGAGGTTTACAAAGAATAGAATAAAGACAAATGATATCAATGTATAAAAGCATCATGAAGATGGATCTGGAGAATTTGAAGGAGGGAGTAGGGTTTGGATGTGATCTAAATATATTATATGTCTATCAAAAAGTAGATAATATAAAATTTTCAAGAGGATTGAATGCTTATGAATCAGAAAAAAATGTCAATGGATGTTTGTATATTTTATAAAACTGTTATTTCAGAAGCATAATCAATAAGGACATTCCAAAATATATAAGACTCGGTGTTCCAATAACTGAAAAAGCATCACTACAAGAGTGGCTCTAGGTCTCTGGGCTGAAATAGAATGACACTGTGGTGATCAGTGTTCATTGCCATCTCAACACATTCTGGAACCACTAGGGAATACATGCCTGAGAAGGTTGTCCTTCAGGCTAGCATACTTTTAGGCTTTATTTTTCATTGTCGAATGTTTTCCAAAGCTGTGTTGGCTGCCATCATGTGTTATTACCATGCACCTTCTAGTTTTCAAATGTACTGAAATGTATCTGTCATGCTTTTTTCAAGCACATTGTACCACTGAAGAGAATGATTTCATGGTTGCTATTTCCCCTCATTCTATTCCTTATGTAGATGTTAGTGGGCAAGGGAAGAGTCTGAACAGACAATATACAGTGAGAACTGATGTCATGAGTGTTGGGCAGAAAGGGATCTGACACACTGCTGGCTCTTAACTGCTAGGATGTGCAAAGGTATGAAGCATGTTGTAGGACAAAAAAAAAACACATTTTTTTGCTTTGTTTTCTGAATACTCAATTAAGCTATGGTTTGCATGGGCCTCTGATACCTTGCCTGTTAGATTGCAATGGAAACATGAAGAAATATGCAGGAGGATATTTATAAACTTATAATTTTTGGAGACCAGAGCTTTTCAGTAGGATAAAAGTAACAATAGAATTTAGTAAGTGAATATGGTGTTGTTTATGGTGTGGGTGCTGAGATCAACTGCATTTCTACAGCATCAACTTAAGGAAGTCCCATTTTGACACAGGTGTAAGGGACAGTTAGAACAACACAGGCAGATTAGAAAGTGAAACTCCAATTCCTGAGCTGGAGATTATTGTTCTCTCAAGACATCGCCAAGAAAATAACAGGAAGGCACGAGAAGGGTTGTAGTTACTGAATCATGAACAGTAAAAGAAACGGGAGGACCCAGGAGCCCTATAAAATATTCAACCCAGAACCCATTTAGTGGCCTCCTAGCCTTAGTATTCCTCATATCCCTAAGGAATATTGGATTTCTTCACAGCTTGGTCTTCTGCCTGTCCAGGATTCTTAGTTCTTTGTCCATCCCAGTGACAAAGGTGATCCCCTTGATGAATGACAGTTCCCCCATTAAATTTCTTTGAGACTTTCATCTGGTATTAGAGAAACATTCTACTCAGGTCATATACTTGCCTAAAAGTAACAGAGAAGGACTTGGAAATGACTGTGGTCATCCAACACTCCGAGTCCACTTACAAGTGGGAGCTCCCATCCCTTGACCATGGTTACCATCATGGAACCCACAGTGAGTCCCTACCATCATTGGAAATAAGGGGAGTAGGGGATTGTGCTGCCATGGAGCAGAACACTTTGATCTCAAATAGCTGAATAGAATTTCTCCTGGAGATGCAGGACAGAGGCTTATGCTGCTACTCCTTACTCCTAAGCCAAGTTAAACTGTGAACCAAACCCAGTGTGATTCCTCCTAAGTTCCAGGTCATCTCCTAGTTAAGTATCTAGAGCAATCAAGGTTCCATCCTTGACAGCAGTTGCTGTTGATCTCTGAGGAGGTAGGGCTGAGAAACTGTTATAGGAGTACAGACAGATGGGAAAGAAAAATAAAAGACAACTTGATTTGAAATGGTGAGAAGCCATGGGTGGGTACCCTAAACAAGATGAATAGTAGAAAAGAGAAGACACATGGGCTCAGTAAAACCCCCAGGCAAAGCCCACTTATCTTAGACGTACAAGTCTTCCCATTCCAGTAGATAAAGGTTATACTTTTTCTTTCTGCATAGTTCCATCTTCAGTCTTTCTAGGATGTTCTGTTCTTTATCTGTGTCATGGATGGAGCACAGTACTGCCCTAGATAATCCCCAGTATCCCTGTCACGGATGTTTGTTACTGAATTTCCAAGCACTTCTAGTACCAACAGAGTAAAGAAACAGCTGACCAAATAAATTCTATGCTGAGAAGCCATCTTATACCCAGAACAATTAATATCATCAAAAAAAAAAAAAAAAACAAAAGGCAATGATATTGTGAACATGATGAGAAATAAACCCTTATATGTAGTTTATCAGGTTATAAATTAGTATAGCCATTATGAAATTTAGTGCAATATTTATGCTGAAAACACTTAAAATAAATAATAAAATAAAATAAAAAATTTAAAAATTCCACATAACCCAGCGTTAGCCCTTCTCATCAGCATGAAGAACTGTGTCCAGATCCCCAGAACACGTTTAGTATCCAGTACTGCACCCACATCTGCAGCCCTAGCACTGGTGAGGACATTGCCTGTCCAGTCCATGAAGTTCACTGACAAGGCAGCCTGGGATGATCATCTGGGTTTAGTAAGAGACCCAGAGGCAGTTTCTCGGGTATCCCTTTGTGTCTGTGTGAGAGAGGGTGGACAGGGAGGAAGAGAAGGGCTTGTTGACATAGAAGTGAAATCTAGGACAGTTTTTTTTTCTAATTGTTCTTTTTAAGTGTACATTAAATGATAAAAATAAGGTGAAGAGTAATCAAGGACAACCTCTGATCTGTACACATGTAAAACAACTGCACTGATGTGTTTTCACCCTTCATACACTCACACATACATATAAATAACATGCACAAAACAAATGAATGAATAAATAGAGAAATAAATGAATAAAATATAGCTAGTCTGTGAACTGGAACCATATATGTTAAGTCACATTTAAATCTTTTACATTTTAAACAGATATTTTTATTATAGAAAATTTATACAAACATTGATGATGAAGGAACAATAAAGGGGTGTATGAGCTTATACTGAGAAGACATAAAGAACATAAACTGTTATTTGATTCTGAGAGGTTCTTCAGAAATGTTCCAGAAAAGTGACTAGTGGAATAACTTTCATTTGCGGAAAACAAGTTGTCATTTGGTGAAAAGTGTTTGCTTAAACTTGAACAAAAGTCTCAAACATCTCATCTGACTAAACTATTGCTAGTTTTAATAGTTCACATAAGAAGAGTTTGCACTTAAAATATTTCTTTGACAATGAGGTGAATCCACAGGAGGGCAGTGTCTTCTCAGAGACCCAGAGGCAATTTCTCACAAGGTTCTTTGTGTCTGTGTGTTGTGGGGGTGGCTAGAGGGAGGAGGAGAGATTCTGAGGTAGCAGTGGAAACTAGGACCTTCTTCTAATTGGATGAACAGTTTGGGGTTTTCTTTTTCATGCATCTATAGCAGAAGAATTTGAACTTGCTAAATGCCAGTCCTTTTGTTATGGTTGAAGTGTGAATCTTCAGTGAAAACAATCATGCATCCCTTAAGTGTTTCACTAGTGGTACTCTGGCTTCAACTGAAGGATGAGTTTGACCATTCCTATGGGAAGACACAGTACGGGAGGATATTGGCCTCACATATTTTAGATGGGAGGTTAGAAGTACTAATGTTCTCATGCTGAAAATAAGCAGGTGGGAGGCCCATGGAAAAGTCATTTTGGGGTTTTAGCATCCATAGACACCCAGTCCTGTTTGTCTGACCTTTGTCTCTCTGCACAGGAGTGAACAGCCAGCAGAAGGTGCAACAGAACCCGGAATCCCTCATCGTCTCAGAGGGAGCCATGACCTCTCTCAACTGCACTTTCAGTGATCGCAATTTTCAGTACTTCTGGTGGTACAGACAGCATCCCTGGAAAGGCCCCATGTTGCTGATGTCCATCTTCTCCAATGGTGAAAAGAAAGAAGGAAGATTCACAGTTCAGCTCAACAAAGACAGCCTGCATATTTCCTTGCACATCAGAGACTCCCAGCCTAGTGACTCAGCTGTCTACCTCTGTGCAGGGAACACACAGTGCTCCCCAGGCACCTGCAACCTGCACCCAAACCTAGTGGGTCGTGTCAAGACCTTAGCTAGAGAACAGACCACAGGGTGCAGAATTCTTTTTCAATCCCATGAGCAATGGTAATTAAGAGCAAGAGTAGAGAAGACTTGATTGATTGGGAAAGTGTGGGAGAGCTCTCACTGGGTTACACCTGGTCTGGCTCCAGAGTGCTCAAATCCATCTCTTTTTCTCGATTACGTTTTCTTTCTTTTGTTGTCCTCTACGTGAATCTTGTCTGAGTCCTTCCCAGGGGTACAAGACATATGCAAAACTAGTTTTGGAAAAATCTGGCAAATTGTAATATTCATAAATCATGTATTTGTATTTGACATTGTCCCTTTGGAGGTCCAGTCAGGTTGTTTTGAGGATATAGAAATCAACTTGCTTAGGTGTAAATATGGAGAACAAGAAAAATACCCTTGGCTTAGGGAAGGTGTCTCAGTCCCTAGAGTTTCTGATTCCACCTGCACCTGAAAGACTAGAGACATCCTAAAAGTGAGCTGTGTCTTTATCTCACAGACCTGTAGGAACCCACACCCATATTCCAACAGGAAAGAATTTTGACATTTTGAAAATAACAAATCCTAAATGGAAAGACACTGACTTGACTGAAGTATTTTCCACTCTTCACTTCTCTGATGTTGATGGTTCTACAACAACACTGTTTATGTGCCTATCTTGTTGAGATGGAAGACTTGCACATGGCCTTGAGACTCACCTCACGTCATGTCTTAAAGACTACCATCACCTCTATAGCACTGTGACTTCTTTGACTTTTAAAATCTTTCCATTGAAATATTTATTTTCTAATTTTGAAAAACTTGCTTATAAAGTACCTCCTTTCTCTATTGCAGTTTCTAATATATTTAACTTTGGTTGAGCCTGGCCAACACTAACCCTCTCCACCATCTCTCTAGTCCCAATTTTTATTGAAACCTTCTAGCTGCCAGTTCCACCCCTACTACTTTCATATAATGTGTTCCATTATCTTCACACTCATCTTTCCCTTTCCCTCTGGTGGGTTTCTTTTTAATGGTTGAGTAAATGTGCAACATTTTCTTTTTCCATTCTTCTGTGTTGTTTCTAATTTCTATTATGAACAGAGCAGCAATATGCATAGGTAAGCAAGTGTCTCCATAGCAGGATGGAATATTTGGGTATTTGCCTAAAAGTGGTAGAGCTGGATCTTATAAAGATTGATTCCCATCTTCCTGAGGAATTGCCACACTGATTTCATGGCTCTGTTTTTAGGAGGAAGTCATATCAGTCTCTATCAATTACCATTTTATTCCAGCATAGTTCTGCCCAGGTTTTGATTTAGTTGTGGTACATAGTCTCCAACTTCTTAACAGTAGCTTTAAAGTTGCTAATAGCCATGTTAATTTAGAGAAACAAAGAAATAAAATGAAGGTGCACATCAAAAGCTTTCTTTATGCCTTGATTGTCAAAATTCCAAGTGTATAGAAAAAAGAAAATAAATGGATGGTTGCAAGAGAGAAGGACTGAGTTTCTCACATAGGCAAGAAGACCAAAAGACCATAATGACAGGTTTCATACCCTGAAAGGAAGCAATTGCTATCTACTGAGATTACTATATCTCGAAAAGCCTTTTTTCAAAATTAAGAGCTATAAAGATCTCTCCTAAGTAGTGATAACAATCTGTGATGTCCAAGTCTGTATTACAGAAGATTCTAAAGGAATGTAAGAAAGCCAGAATAATATAGAGACCTCTGGAAATAATAGACAAATTACCCAACAATAAACAATTATCTAAGTAACCAATAAGATTCTAAGATGAGCAAATGATGAAGAACAAAAGTAACAGAAATAACCAGAGGAATAAAGAACACAGAATTGGATCTACCCTAGCATCCTTCAGTTGCACGATAGGCAGTTAGCACCTGGAACAGTCCTGGGACTCTCTGGATGCATTTAGGTTTGCACTGAAAAAGAATGCAGAATGGTTATAGCCCTTATGGATGCAAACAATACCATCCCCAACATCATAGAGTCACTGCTATCCTTTCCTCACACAGACACCCCCTTCCTCTAGGAGAATGTGTGTCCTTCGCTGTAGAGGTCAGGCTCTAGTCTTTCTTTAATTTTTTTTCTTTCTCTTTCTCTATCTACTCAAGAAATCTAACAAGAGTTTGATAAGGACAGAAAACAGAACAGCATTGCAGTCTCAGCTGCGCACATTCCTTACCATTGCATGCTCTCTTAGCAAGATGATGGGGCTACCACTAGATGTCAGGGCTTGCCTTCACACTACTTTGCTTTGAAATCAGAGACATGGAGAAGAGGAGGGTGGAGGTGAGGTTGGGGAGAGAAGAAAAGGGGAGGGGAAGGAGGTGTTTCAACTTGCTTCTGAGACTTTTCAAGGCAGATGCTCCAAAACCACACAATTTGTGATCAGGCCCAGAGTTGCACTTCTTGTGATCTACTCTTCAATGGGAAGAATGGACAGACTCCTGGGAGTGTCAATAGTGACACTATGGCTACAACTGACATGTGAGTTTGGGTTTCTGGTGAGGGTAACAGGGACAGCAAACTTCATAGTCCACATATATGTGAGATGTAGCCTTCTCATTAATCTGGAAATGCCATTTGAAAATGTAACCCCTGACTTTTGTTTTCTGTCCTGTGTTTCTATGTAGGGGTAAACAGCCAATTAGGAGATGAGAGTCCTTGGGTCTTGAGCATCCAGGAGGGTGAAAATGTCACTGTGAACTGCAGTTACAAAACATCCATAACTGCCCTACAGTGGTACAGACAAGACTCATGCAGAGGTCCTGCCATGCTAATCTTAGTACGTTCAAATGAGAGAGAGAAACACAGTGGAAGGCTAAGAGTGACTCTGAACACTTCTGCCCAGAGCAGTTCCCTGTACATCACTGCTGCACAGCCTGAGGATACTGCTGTTTACTTCTGTGCTACAGAAGCACAGTGTGCAGCAGCCACCTGCAACCCTGACACAAACCCTCAGAAATGTTTTCTAGACCCTAATAGTAGGTAGAATTGCAAGTATATAATCTCAGTGATGAGAGTCTACTGGCAGTGCAAGAGAATTCTTTCAAATTTGTGATGTTCTTAATTTAGTTTTTCTAAACTATTTTATAGTCTATTTATTTATTTATTTATTTTTAATAAAAATTTCTGTCTCCTCCCTGCCTCCCAATTTTCTCCCCCTCCACCACTCCCCTCCCCTTCTCTCCAGTGCAAAGAGCAGTCAGGGTTCCCTGTCCTATGGGAAGTCCAAGGTCCTCCCCCCTCCATCCAGGTCTAGAAAGGTGAGCATCCAAACAGACTAGGCTCCCACAAAGCCAGTACATGCAGTAGGATCAAAACCCAGTGCCCTTGTCCTTGGCTTCTCAGTCAGCACTCATTGACTGGCACATTCAGAGAGTCCGGTTTTATCCCATGTTTTTCAGTCCCAGTCCAGCTGTCCCTGGTGAGCTCCCTTTAGATCAGCCCCACTGTCTCAGTGGGTGGGCGCACCCGTGCGGTCCTGACCGGCAATGCAGGAGTGTTCCCTTTACCCCACAATCTCTTGAGCATAAGTTGAAAGACAATTATCATATGTACTCACTCATAAGTGGTTTTTAAATATAAAGCAAAGAAAACCAGCCTACAAATTGTAATCCCAGAGAACCAAGACAACAATGAGGACCCCAAGAGAGGCATACATCAATCTAATCTACATGGGAAGTAGAAAAAGCCAAGATCTCCTGAGTAAATTGAGAACATGGCAACCATGGAAGAAGGTTGAGTGGGAGGGGAAAGGTAGAGAAGGGAGCAAATAAAAAGGTATAGCGCACAATGGTCTCATGAGGTTAGCTGTTTCAATAACTGTCTGTTACCTGTTCAACAATATATTTCTTCATTACAAGAGTATTTACTATACACTTGATTTTCTATTATGAAGAACCTCAGCAGGGAGAAATACTATATGAACAACATGAGACTGAATCAGCAGCTTGGCGAGTCCAAAATTATGGCTTTGGCAGAAGAATAGAGACAGACAAATGGAGGCAAAGATGTATCTGAAGACCTTAAGTAAACAACTTCAATAGATATCTTGCTAATAGCCAGAGAATGGGTACATACTGTGACCTAGTTTTGGACACCCACAAACTATGCTGTGTAAATTAAAATGCATACCACAAAAATATTATGAACTTTGTTTTATGAATCAGATTCATTTTAATTTCAGATGTGTTTCCAGTCCTATATTTTACACATGAAGTGGATCTGGTTCAGTGCCCAATGAGTTATTATTCTTAATTATTTGTATATGCAATCTCATTGGAGTTCTTCAAGATGATTGTATCACCTCATCCCAGGAGTGCCATGTAACATGGAGTCAAAACTATAGAATTGGGATAAATTTCAATTTTTAGTAGCCTCTGGGGTCTTCCTGATCAACAACTTACAGAGAGTTGTATCTATATATGGCATTGGTTTTTTTTAATAACAACAAAAATGTTAATACTATAATTGTTTGAATTAGAATACTATAAAACTTCATAAAGATCGGAAACAAATGAATATCAGAATAAAGACTAAGTGGAAATACAAAACATCAATAAAAGTTCTCAAAAGCAAAGCAAATATCAAGCTAGATCCTAAATAATTACACTAAATATAAAAAGCAAAACATTCGAACTGAAATGAAGAAGCACTGTGAAGTGAGTCTAGAACTCGACCATTCAATACACATGATTATTTAAAAAAAAGACGTTTAACTGACAAATACAGACTATAAAATGTAAGGAAAGAAACTATATGCAATGCTAATACCTAGCATAAAAACTAATAAATTTGCATTACTATCAGATATTTCTCTTTCAAGCTACTTATTTCAAATACTTAATTCAATTGAGAAAAAGAGAGAATGGGTCCTAAGATGTGGATGTGGGTCCTAAGAAGTTAGCCAGTGGGTGATACAACACTATACACACAGATGGAGCACTAGGTGGACTCATTGGCTAGTGATTTAAAACACACACACACACACACACACACACGCACAAACACACACAAGCACATGAAGCTGGAAGGGAAAAAGTGGGAAGGAGGCATTGGAAGAGAAGAAATGGTAGTGGATTGGATCAAACACATTATATGCATCAATGAATATTATATAAAATATTTAAGTAAAAATGAATTGGAAAATGGGCAAGGATGAGGGAGCATGAGTCTCATGGTAGATGTCCACTGATGGTTTGAAGTCTTCCTTCTCTCCCGAAATCTTGCACTGTGAACTGTTTTAGTTACGCCCAAAACATATCCTTAGGCTAGGCTTTACCAAACTTTAGATCAAAATACTTTATCTCCTTAGCCCACAAAGCCAGCTTTTAATATCACCTCTGAGATTTTATTTAAGACAAAAACCTCAAAATGCCAAGAACTTGCATTGAACAAAACTTAAAATTTTTTGTTTTTAAAAATATTAAAAACTTTGTGATGTGTGTTTGTGTGTTTGTGGTGTGTATGGATGTATAAGTGAGAAGTGTTTGTATATGTGTGTGGGTAAGGGGGAACTGTGATAGACTTCCTAATTTATGTTAATAGGTATTTGGTCACAGTGAAGAATAAGGAACCTGTTCAACATCTCAGTATGATGGGCAAACACATTAAATATGCACAAACAAAAATGACTGGACTTTATTATTTTTGCTGATTTTGACACTTTTGATGGACTGTCTTTGATAGTAACAAGGTAATGCATTTGTGTAACATATCCTATTACACAAGAAAAAAAACAGCAATTAAGAATAACTTACTTGCCCCACTAAGTCCAAATAGATAATATTCAGTCTATGATCAGCAGCTTGCTGTTCCTCAGTGTGCTCTTATTTAAGACAGTTTGCAAATGTTCACTTCCTAAGGAGCAGTTACTTTTATACACTTTTACATTATTGCTTTATTCTGAGCTCTATGCTTGAACTTTACTGCCAACTTGCTGTGTACCACCTCCAGATCAGACTCTCAGTGACTTACACGTATTTTTCTGCTTCACTGTTTTATTAACTTCCCTGCTTTTAGTGTCTCATCCTAATAATCTATGCCATACCCTGAAGAATAATGTATCCTCATATGAAGAATAACATCAACAATATCTGTGCTTTGCATGGTTCCCTTTTTTGGCTCTTTTGCCTATGCAACTAAAACTAAATCTCTTTATAGGCCTCTCAATGCTTCTCCCATTTATGTTTGCCTTTCTGTTTCTTCCCGTTAAGTCTATGCCAAAAAAAAAAAAACAGTTTGGGAAATACACTTTAGTATGAGCAGCTTTGCCTTTATTCCCCCTTTCTTCTTGTTGACATAATTTGAATGCTTTACTCTATCTTATTTCTTCCCCAGAAAGCATCTTAATATTGTTTCTTTTTTTTTTCTTTAGTATCCCTTTTCAGGCCTGGAGAGACTTCAGGGGTTAAGCGCTTGCACGGTTCTTGGAGAAAACAAGCACCTTTCAATCCCCAGCACCCCTGTGTCAGCTCACAACATACTCTTTGTTCTGTTCCAGGTGATTCAGTGCCCTCTTCTGGCCTTTGCAAGCAATGTAAGAACACGATACACAATCATGCTTCCAGGAAGAAAGCAACCATTACATATAAAATAAAAGAAATCAATTTTTTTGTAGAAAAATCCCTGGTCATTCTAATTAATGGCTATTTCTCCCCTCCTTTGGGAAGCACTGCCGCTTAATCACCAACTCTGAGGAGTTGATATTTTCCCCAAATTTTCCCCATGCAGCTCAAAGACCAACAAACTTATATACCTGCTCTGGGGAACTTTTGGAAATGTCAAAGAGTTGAAAAAAACACTTGACAATCTCCAAAATTTTTATCTTTATAGAGTAGGAAAGACAGATCAGAAGCAGGTTTACAACCTGGGCAGTCTTATTTTTCCTCCATATTCTGGATCCTAATAGAAAAAAGGACCCACAGAAAAAGGCTACAGAGGAGGATTTTAAGAATTACACACCATCACAATTAAGTAAACTCTAAACTCTCCAAAGTCTGAAAATTAATTCATAAGCATTTTAACATGCAAGCAAAATGGGTAAAAATTTGTTTGGAAACTCAGATTAAGGCAATTTAATTGATACATGGTTTTCTTTGTACCAGTGGTAGACAATACTAAATATTTCTGTGAGACAGATAAATGATGTATACCAGAAGAATAGAGAACACAGAGAAAAGTTTCCAGGTGTTTCAGCCTGAAGGGAAGAGCATCCTCATATTCTAACACCCTTCAATCAGGGAGATGTGGGGTGTAAAATAAATCTAAGCACTGGAAATCTGATATTCAACCAACTTTACTCATCATTTTCAGTTAGATCTCTTTTTCTAAAAGCCTGGGTCAAGATGGTTGGGGAAAAGACTTGGAGTAGGAGTCATGGTAATTATCTGCTTCCCATTCTCTTGAAAGCAGCTTTTCCTGATTTCTGTGTTGATTACAGAGCCTTACACATTGTATGTGACTCTATATGACAGAAGAAAGAATGTCTGAGTCTAGGGGTTTCTGATTACAGCCATCCCTATAAGGGTATCAGCATGATTCACTTACCAAAAAAAATCTCACCTGTGAGTGCTTGTAGTCTAGACTAAATTCAGTAGGCACCCAGTAGCCCACTTTTATTTATTAAAAGTGTATGGACACTAAAATCTGTTTGCCAACCTTGTGATGATTGAAATGCGGGTGGCACAAAACTGGGTTGGTAAGGAAGAGGGTATGGATCTAGCAGAAGTAGAGGGAGCAAGGAAGTATAACCAAATATTTCACAAAACATTCTCAAAAAACAATAGAACAAGGAAAAGTAGATAAATTTTATCAGAAGTGTGTGTATGTATGTATGTGTGTATTCTTTTAAGTACAGTCATTACCCTAACTACCCAGGATACATATAGCTCAGTAACATCCACTAGAGACTTGAGACCTGTCTCCTTTGGGTGAGGCTTCAAGTTTATTGACTAAGTGTTGTGTAGACATTTGTGTGCAGTTTGAAGGGAAATCAGCAGAGGGTGCTGCCTCTTCAAATGTGGTTAATGTCAGCACCCATGTGGTGGGTTCACATGACAGACTGTCACTGTGCAGAAGGAGATCTTTGTTTATGAGTGAGGAGTTTCAATAAGGTCCCGAGGAGACTTGCCTGTGAGTTTGGTGAACTCAAGAACCAAGTGTCACTGGCTTCTATGAACATGATTCATGACATCTGCTCAGTTCTGCTGCTCCTCTTGATGCTCAGTAAGTAACACATAGCCTAAACAATGATGATGTCATTTTCTTACAACTATGGAAGTCTGTGCCTTTGTCTTCACATAGAAAAGTCATTTCTTCTTTTTTTATTTTCAGAGAGGAGCAGTGGAGACTCAGTGACTCAGAAAGAAGGTCTTGTTACTTCTACAGAAGGGTTTCCTGTGAAGCTGAGCTGCACGTATGAGACTAATAGAAGTCCTTACCTTTTCTGGTATGTGCAATACCCAAAGAAAGGCCCTCAGCTACTCCTGTGGACTGCCACAGACAACAAGAGGACAGAGCACCATGGGTTCCATGCCACTCTCCATAAGAGCAACAGCTCCTTCCACCTGCAGAAGTCCTCAGTGCAGCTGTCGGACTCTGCCCTGTACTACTGTGCTCTGAGTGACACAGTGAGGGAGACTTCAGGGGAAGCTGCACACAAACCAAGGGTGCAGGAGGGCTGAGGGCTGGTCTCGTGAGGGAGAGCTTTATGCTTTGTCTACATGAGGTTTACCCAGCTCCTAAAAAACAGTAACAGATCTCAGGTCATATCCCTAGAAAACTAGAAATTTGGGGATAGTCTGACAGAATAAGGTGGAAGTCATTGCCAGAGACAACATGGGTTTTGATCCCCTTTAATACTGTTCTCTCCTGAAGTGGAGGATCTCTCACAGAGAACATCTCCAGGAAAACTCAGACATGAGATTTATAGCTACCAAGATGTCTTAAAAAATTTAGTGATTTAAATTCTCTGGCAATCTTTTCTTACCCTACAAATTTATGACCAACTAAAAAATTAAACTCTAGTATTTAAAAATCTACCTCAATCTCACTCCAGATGTTATTTATATTTTCCTCTCTTTGGTCCATGTTATAGAGAGTTAAGTCTAATGTCTAGTCTCAGTTTTTGTTCTTTTGTTGTGAATGGAAACCATAAAATAGACAAATTATAGAAGAAAACATTTAATTGGGGATTTGATTATAGTTTCAGTGTATGAGCCATGATGATCACTGTGGCAAGCATAGTAGCAGTCAGTCAGTCATATCTCTGGAGTAGTAGCTAAGAGCTTAAATCGGATCATCAACAAGAGGCAGAAATGAGAGAGAGAGAGAGAGAGAGAGAGAGAGAGAGAGAGAGAGAGAGAGACTGGTCCTAGCTGGGACTTTGAGATTCCAAAGCCCCCACCAGTGACCCACCTCCTGGGACAAGGCCACACCTACTGTTCTGTACTAGACAGTCCACCAAGTCAGAATCAAACATCTAGATAGATGAGCTTATGGGGCCTTTCTCATTGAATCCTTCACACTCCCCAGTAGCAATCAATGAGTTAATCTGCTAAGCAAGCACAACTGCTGGAACCCTCAAGATAAAGACCAAAAGGCTGCTCCTTGTCTTTTCTATACAACCTGTAGGAGGCAGCCTAATTCTGAAAGACTCTTGAAAAGTTTTCCCCCTTCATGTCCACTCTCACAGGCCATTGCACTTTGCTTAAATCCTTAGGACATGGTTGATGTGGGAGTGATTTATTATTAATAAAGAAACTGCCCTGGCCCATTGATAGGCCAACCCTTAGGTAGGTGGAGTAAACAGAACAGGATAATGGGAGAAAGAAGCTGAGTCAAGGAGTCACCATGATGCTCCCATGCCAGGCAGATGCAGGGTAAGATCATTCCTGGTAAGCCAGATTGTGGGCTACACAGAATATTAGAAATGGGTCAGGTCAATATGTAAGAGCTAGCCAATAAGAAACTGAAACTAATGGGCCAGGCGGTGTTTAAAAGAATACAGTTTCTGTGTAATTATTTCGGGGCATAAGCTAGCAATGTGGGCGGCCGGGTGCCGGGACGCAGCCCCACTGCTCCATATTACTACACATGGTGCAGTCACCCACCTGGGATTAGTTAGGGTCTCTGATAATTCTTCTGCAATGGAAGAAAGGAAGCCAAGGTTTTGATCCATTTCAATTCTGGAAACAAAATACTGGTTTAAAGAAAATTCTCTATTACTCATATTTATCTTTATGTGAAGGAAAAAAAGATCTGAAATCAAAGGCCATTGTGATCCTCAAGAAAGATTCATGTTTGTGCTCACAAAAAACAGCAAATTAGTGCCGGGCGGTGGTGGTGCATGCCTTTAATCCCAGCACTCGGGAGGCAGAGGCAGGCGGATCTCTGTGAGTTCGAGACCAGCCTGGTCTACAAGAGCTAGTTCCAGGACAGGCTCCAAAGCCACAGAGAAACCCTGTCTCGAAAAAAACCAAAAAAAAAAAACCAGCAAATTAGTATATGCTCTCTTACTGTTTAGGAGGCAAAATTAAATGTCAAACAGCATTTTTAAACTCAAAAACTACTTACATGGTACAGCATAGATAGAATCTCTCATAAGAGTGCTTGTCAAACCTGGAATGAATGCCAAGTGCAATAAAAAATAAAGCACCAGTGCCAGGCATGGGAACCCACCCTTCAAGTTGTTAGTTGGGGGCTTCCAGAGTCTCCTCCAATTGAAAACAGGCTAATGCCATTGTCCATGACTGCCCTCACAGAATTTGAAGGCAAGATCTATTTCTAAGGATACCACATATTTCTCACATAGGACTTGTTGAAAGTTATCTAGAACTGCCCTGAAAGCTCTTCCCTAAAGAAGAGTTCTCATAATATTGTTGAATGAGGAGCGGCCGGGCTGTGTTCCCAACACCCGGCCGCCTGCATGGTTTAGCTTATGCCCCGAAATAATTACACGGAAACTGTATTCATTTAAACACTGCCTGGCCCATCAGTTCCAGCTTCTTATTGGCTAGCTCTTACATATTAATCTAACCCATTTCTAATAACCCTGTAACACCACGAGGTGTGCTTACCGGGGAGATTCTAGCCTGCATCTGTCTGGACTGGGAACATCATGGCGACTCCCTGACTCAGCTTCCTTCTCCCAGAATCCTGTTCTGTTTACTCCACCCACCTAAGGGTGGGCCTATCGAATGGGCCTTAGGCAGTTTCTTTATTAATAAGAAATCACTCCCACATCATTTCCCCTTTTTCTGTTTAAACAAAAAAGAAAGGCTTTAACTTTAACATAGTAAAATTACATATAACAAAACAGTTATCAAGTAAGAATTACAGTTACAATATTTATATCTACTTTATCTTTTATCATAACTAAGGAAAACTATAACTATCTATCCATTCTTCAACTCCATCAAAGACTCCAGAAGGATATAAAACTACCTAAGTAAACAAGAAGTCCAAATTCTAGAAATGACAGAGACAACTCGCTGCCTGGACAGTCACCCAAAGTTCCTCTGTACCGTTGGGGCATCCATCTTTGGCCTTCAGGCCCATAGTATCCAGAGACATTTTCATGAAGCAGGAAATTTTAAAGACAGTTCAGTCAGTTTCTGCTGTGTCCTGCAGAATGTCTCGTAGACTCTTTCATGAATCAGGAACCCCGAAAGACCATCTCACCTTTAGGCAAGTTCAGCAGTCCTCTCTCTGTGGGTTCTTTGTGTCCAGTTTATGCATCAGTCCAGGCAAGAGCAGTCTCTTGCCCAAATGGCTATCCAACTCCATTAGGAGCCTCTTCAATGCCCATCTTCCTCTTGAAGTAGCTGGTGTTGCCAGGAGCAGACATGTCTCATTGCCATGAAAAACCCTAAGTTATTAAAACATTAAATGCCATATTCTGCAGTCTTTGAGAGATATGAAGAATGTCTATCTAATTGAAGTATATCTCTATATATCTAGAAAATCTAACATGACTACAAGCTTGACTATTATTTACGATTATTTAACAACAACCTATATTTCCTAATTATACATTACATTTTAAAAATGAACTACACAATCACAATACCTTAATCAAGATCAGAAATACATATACATATAACAAAATTGACTTTAAAATGCACACCAATGCAAATTATTCATATCTATATCATATCCCCCTTTAAATGTAAAAGAACATTTATAAACAATATTTTGGGAACATGGGCACAGTTTTTTCTCTCCAAACTGCTTCCTGCTGAATGGGGGCGTCGTTAATTAGGTCTTTCATGGTATAACCTGTGTGCCAGGGTCATCTCAGTTGGCAGTTGAGTGAAGTAATTTTTTGAGGGTGTTTACAGCAACCTTTCAGGAGGGCGTGGTCTGTCATACCAAATCGGAATAGAAGAAATCCATAGGGTCTGGTCCTCTGTGAAAACAAAAGAAGACTCTTTCCGAAGCATCATATCCTTAGACCCAAATTCTGAAGTCATATCCTCATGATATCCATTCTGGTTCCACTTGGTAGCCCATATAATGAAATGTCTTTCTGTACTTAGCTCCTTCACAGTCAAAAATTTTAAAGAAAACACAATGTACATAATCCAGACTCTCTGTGAATTTTCCATTTTTACTTGGCTTATTTTTCTTTGTTTTACTCTCTTAACTATCTGTACTCTGTCTCTTTAAAGACTTTACCTTTTTATTTTTAAAGGTATTAACTTTTACATATAACAACCAGAAGTATATGTTATTTACATATATGTTATATGTTATTTACATATAACAACCAGAAGTTGTGTTTTTTTCTAAAATCAAATTAAAAATTTTACACAGGAAGAAATCACATTATGATCAAAAGTTATATGCTTTATTAGAAACTCACACATAATTAAATATTTCTTTTGTATCAGTTTTCAAACCATACATCTTTGCCCCAAAGCAATGATTATTTTAGTATTGACTAACTAAGTTTTAGGTAAATCAAGTATATTTCAGTCAGTCCCTTTATATTTTCCTGCAGATATTTGTGGTTATAGCATAGGAGATATTTATCTTTATTTTGCTCTACAGAACCTTAATCATGTATTTTGGTTACCATTTATATTACAATCAGTAGGATAATTTAATTTCCTTTCATTTTCTCAAAGTGCACACTGAAACCTGAGATGAATTCTGTAAGCTACATGATCAAGGAACTTAGACCTAACCTTGGATGTAGGGACATCACTGCCTTCTTTAATCATCAGACTGTTTCTCCACAGGCAGAATTCATATGTGTGTAATGCATGAAACGTCTTTGTTTTCATCACCAAGTATCAAATGTCTCTACTTCAAAGCACTATAAAAATATTTTCATTGCGATATGCAAGTAAATTTCCCAGTAAGGAGTGGAACTTTCCATAAAACAATCACATTATAAGGGATACAGTGGGATTCTCCCACTCAAAAATCATACCGTGCCAAGTTTAGTAAGTACGCCATAGCAGCAAGCAGGAGAATGGGCAGCAGAAGTAAGTGTCATTATAGAGACACTGGGGACTTCACCTCTCCAGAGTACATCACATACATTATCCTAGCTGTTCTCACTGCTGGGCTGTTCTCATAAGTTTCTATTCCAACTGCAGCTCCTCCAACATGACCATCACAAAGATACACAGATAAGTGTAGTTCTGACCCCTGATGAAAGAAGTTCCATTTTGAAGCAGAGAGTGACTATCACAGTTACAGACAACTGATCAAAAAGCAGATAATAAACATTGTGGAGTCTCTAGCCCCCGTTAATACCTCTACCAAGCAATTGCTACCCCAAAGGCACAGGGAACACCTCAGAAATGTAGCAGGAGGGGGGCTGTAAGCACAAGAGGACCAGGACTCCAACTGAGAGGACATGAGGGAGAAAACTTATCTATTGCTGATGTGCATGCAAATGGGCACAAAAATATGGAAATCAGTATGGAGGTTCCTCCAGACGTTGACCATAGATATACCACATGATCTAGCTGTGCCAGTCCTGAGGAATTAACCAAAAGATTCTGTATCTTTCCACAGATATACTTTTCTTCCAAGTGCATTGCTGCTCTATTCACAATCACTGGGAATTGGAAACAGTCTAGATGTGCATCAACTGATGAGTGAATTGTGAAAATGTGTGTGGCACATTTACACAGTGGGGCATTCTTCAGCTGATAAGAGAAATTAAATTTTGATAAAATTTCAGGTAAATGAAAACAGTCCTCTCAAGCAAGGTAACCAAGACAAGAAAAAAAAAAACAGGCAGAGTATTATCTTAAGTATGTGAACTCTGTAGTAGGAGCTGCGGGCTATGTTCCTGCCCAGCTCCTGCATGGCTAGTTTAACAACTGAAATAACAACACACAAATTGTATTCTTTTAAACACTGCTTGGCCCATTAGCTCTAGCCTCTTACTGGCTAACTCTCACATTTTGATTAACCCATTTCTAATAATCTGTGTAGCACCATGAGATGGTGGCTTACTGGGAAGATCTTAACCTGCATCCATCTTGGAGAGGAGAGCTATATCATCTTCCTCACTTCCTTTCTTCCCAGCATTCTGTTCTGTCTACTCTGCCTATTTAAGCTGCTGTCCTATCAAAGGCCAAGGCATTTTCTTTATTAACCAATGAAAATAACACATAGACAGATGATCCACCTTCATCATTTCCCCTCTTTCTTTTTAAACAAAAAAAAGAAAGGCTTTCACTTTAAAATAGTAAAATTACATATAACAAAATAGTTATCAGGCAAGAATCACAGTTACAATATTTATATCTATTTTATATTTCATAACAAAGGAAAACTATAACTAACCATTCTTTTTAAAAAATATTTGTTTATTATAAATACAATATTCTGTCTGTGTGTATGCCCGCAGGCCGGGCACCAGACCCCATTACAGATAGTTTTGAGCCACCATGTGGTTGCTGGGTATTGAACTCAGGACCTTTGGAAGATCAGGCAATGCTCTTAACCCATGAGCCATCTCCCCAACTAACCACTCTTCAACTCCATCAAAGACTCCAGAAAGACATAATGTTACCTAAGCAAACAAGAAATAAACAACTTCTAAAACTTTAGAAATGACAGAGACATCTCACTGCCTGGAGAGTCACCCAAAGTTCCTCTGTACCACTGGGGCATCCGTCTTCAGCCTACAGGCCCATAGTATACAGCAGACATTTCCATGAAACAGGAAATTTCAAAGACATTCAGTCACTATCTGCTGTGTCCTGTAGAATGTCTCACAAACCCTTTCATGAATCAGGAACCCTGAAAGACCATCTCACCTTTAGGCAAGTTCAGCAGTCCTTTCTCTGTGGGTTCTCTGTGTCCAGTTTAGGCAACAGTCCAGGCAAGAGCAGTTTATTGCCCAAATGGCTATCAAACTCCATAAGGAGCCTCTTCAATGCCCATCTTCCTCTTGAAGTAGCTTGGTGCTGCCAGGAGCAGACATGTCTCATTGTCATGAAAAACCCTAAGTCATTAAAACATTAAATGCCATATTCTGTAGTCTTAGAAAGATATGAAGAATGCCTATTTAACTGAAATATATCTCTATATATCCAGAAAATCTAACTAACATGACTACAAGCTTGACTATTATTGATGATTATCCATTAACAACATATATTTCCTAATTATGCATTACATTTTTAAATGAACTACACAATCACGATACCTTAATCAAGATTAGAAATATGCATATAACAAAATTGACCTTAAAATCCATACCAATGCAAATTATTCATATCTATATCTTATCCCCCTTTAAATGTAAAAGAACGTTTATAAACAGTATTTGGGAATATGGGCACAGTTTTTTCTCTCCAAACTGCTTCATGCTGAATAGGGGCGCTGCTATTTAGGACTTTCATGGTATAACCTGTGTGCTAGATTTATCTCAGTTCGCAGTTGAGTGTAGTAATTTTCTGAAGGTGTTCACTGCTGAAACCTTTCAGGAAGCTGTGGTCCATCATACCATATTGGGATAGAAGCAATTCACAGGGTCTCATCCTCTGTGAAATCAAAAGAAGACCCTCTCCAAAGCATCAAATCCTTAGACCCAAATTTTGAAATTATAATAGTCTTATGATATCCATTCTGGTTCTGCTTGGCAGCCCATATAATGAAATGTCTCTCTGTACTTAACTCCCTTACAGTCAAAAATTTTAAAGGGAACCTGAAATGACCCTATCCTATAGCCATACTGATGAATATCTTGCATATCACCTTAGAACCTTCATCTGGCTATGGATCGAGATAGAGACAGAGACCCACACTGGAGCACCGGACTGAGCTCTTAAGATCCAAATGAGGAGCAGAAGAAGGGAGAACATGAGCAAGGAAGTCAGGACCACGAGGGGTGCACCCATCCACTGTGACAGTGGAACTGATCTATTGGGAACTCACCAAGGCCAGCGGGACTGGGACTGAATAAGCATGGGATGAAACCGGACTTTCTGAACGTGGCGGACAATGAAGGCTGATGAGAAGCCAAGGACAATGGCACTAGGTTTCAATCCTAATACATGAACTGGTTTTGTGGGAGCCTAGCCTGTTTGGATGCTCACCTTCCAGGTCCTGATAGAAGTGGGAGGACCTTGGACTTCCTGCAGGGCAGGGAATCTGGACTGCTCACCATTCTCGAGAGGGAGGGGGAATGGAGTGGAGGGAGGGGGAGAGGGGGAGGGGAGTGGAGGGAGGGGGCCATGTGTGCGAGGAGGGGGAGGGAAATGGGAAAACTTTTTTGCAACAACTAAAAAAAATAAAATAAACAAAAAACAAAAATTTTAAATAAAATACATAATTCAGACTCTCTGTGAATTTTCCATTTTTATGTGGCTTATTTTTATTTATTTCTTTTAATCTATAACTATCTGTATTTTGTCTCTTTAAAGACTTATCCTTTTTAAAGCATTCTCTACATTCTCTTTCTTCTCTCTCCCAAGCCTACGTACATTCATCCAACACTGTGACCCATTTACAGGTCTTTTATGTCTGAATATGTCCTACCGTGAATCTGTAATTTTTTACTGTCCCAGGAGCACTTTTGATTTGCTCCTTTAAATCACTAAGCACTTAAGAATCCAAGCTGTGACATTCCTAGGTCAAAAACAGTTACTGCGGATTTATTCCACACAGTCCAACATGGCTAAGCTGCTTGTGCCTCTGAGCTGCAGAGAGGAGGGCTGCTCTGGATGTTGGCTTCACCTCTCTCCAATTTCAAAATGGAGGACATACCATTTTCTGCTAGCTCTGGGGTCACCAGATAGGAGCTGCACTTGGCACTTTAACTCTGAGACAGAGTGTGCAGCAGAGAAACACTTTTCATCCAAGTTAAGCCAAATCTGACAGGCAGAGCACTGTGCAGCCTGGAAACATCTCTCTGTATGGTGGCAGGAATCTGCCATTCTCTCCTACCTGACCAAGTCTGATTTCGCCGTCTGCCCAGACAGGAAGAGCTGAGCCAAGGGCATGGTCTCAGCTACTTTCCTCCTGATCCAAGGGAACACAAACATCCAGTCCCATAAAAGCCATTGAAATGCTTTAAAGCCAGAGTTTGCACTGGTGGCACAGCCCCAGGAAGCTGTGTTTTAAAATGACCACAGCTTTTTTTCTGTTGCTATTGCTGAAACAGGAATCTCTCTACGGCATGTCCTAGCAAACAGCAAAAAGCGGTGTTAAGCTCTTTGTGTATAGAATTCTACTTTTAATATGTGTGTTTCATTTGGAATAGATGATAGGTATCAATAAGAGGTTGTGAGCTAGGAGGACATCTACAAAGGAGGTAGAAAAAATCATAAAATGTTAAATGGAGCAGGTATAATTAATAGTGGAGTGGAGGAGAGTGTTGGGTAAAGGGAGGAATGTGAGTGCAGAATAACTAACACTAAAGTGTAGTATGATTATTAAAAACACAGAGACAGATACTGAGGTTTGATCAGAAGGTCAGAAAAGTAAAATGGCCAGCCACTGGCTCTTACCTCTACCTCAGTCTAAAATGGTAATTTTGCCTCCAGGATTCCTCAGAATGAGACTGTGTGAGAGAGCTGTCTCTTCCCATCTTATATTCCTCTGTGGGGCTGGGATTAAAAGTGTGTACCACAGCTGTCCAGTTTCTATGGCAAACTAATGTGTTTACTGGGATTAAAAGTGTGTGTCACTACTGACTGGTATGTAAGAGTGACCCGTGTAGCTCTTTTAGTCTTTGATTGGTGTAGGAGGGTCTTCATTCATTCATTCATTCATTCATTGGTTAAATAAAGAAAACTGCCAAGACAATTGCCTGTATTGTTTGCATACCCCTGGGGCCTCTGAACAATAACTCCCATGCCTGGTATTGAGACTTCTATTTAATAAATTCACCTAATTTCTTCACAGCTAGATTTATGCATATAAAATCATAATATGAGAGTATTAATTTGATAAATTATGACATTAAGATATTCCTTTCAGAACATATAAGTCAAATATCCAGATTTAAATAATATTTATCATGGGGCAAAGAACACATTCTACAGAGTACTTTACCCAAACAGACTCAAGGTCTCAGGAGAGCCCAGTGATATGGTCACATAGTCTTCAGTTTAAATTGTGTTTTTTTTTTAAAGTAAAATACTTTGAAGACTGTTCTTTGCCAAATACCCCTCAATTTTAATTTTCATTGGCCAGGTGATGGTAAAGAGACCATAATCATATTTTGGATCCAGTTAGGTTGAATGACTGAGTTGAGCTTATTCATGTGACCCACTGTCTTCTCATTGTACACATATATTTAGTCACCAAGATTTCACAGATTTAATGGTGTTTTACATTATTTTTATTTGTTTCTTGGTTCCCTATCTGAAAGTGATGTTCATTTGGTTTATTTCCAGTCACTTTCTAGGGTTGGAATCCATATCTGTCCTCTCTGCTTCCAGTGTTCTTTGCTACTTTTACTGCTCACTGTCACCACACTGCACACTCTGATCTGTCTAAAGAAAATCTGTCCTTCATGTTTTTACTTTGACACCAAAATTTTATCATTGAATGGTACCTGTTAACACAAAGACTCACAAAGGAGGGAGGGGGAGAGAAAGAAGATGTTCATGGTATCCATGCATGGCATAGTTTCCTCCTCTAACTCTCACATCTTGATTTACTCATTTCTATTAAACCTGTGTATCACCACGTGACTCTGGCAAACCAGCAAAATTCTAACCTATGTACTTCTCAGGCCTGAGACTCATGGCATCTGCCACACTGCCTTTTTCCTCCCAGAATTCTGTCTGTCTTCCCTGCCTACCTGAGTTTTGTCCTATCAACTAGGCCAAGGCAGTTTCTTTAATAACCAATGAAAGCAACACAAATACAGAAGGGCCT